>PVIH01017947.1:0-40139 GCA_004025045.1 Sigmodon hispidus | reverse complement strand
TTTTTAAAGATTTATTTATTTACTGTTTATACAGTATACAGAAGAGGGTACCAGATGTCATGTCATCATAGATGGTTGTGAGCCACCATGTGGTTGCTGGGAATTGAACTCAGGTCCTCTGGAAGAGCAGACGGTGCTCTTAACCTCTGAGCCATCTCTCCAGCCCCCAAACATTGTGATTTTTAATTTGAACTGTCCTCACAAAGTCTTATTTTGGCCCTCAGCTTAAGGTACCATTTGGAAGGCTAGAGAGCCTTGAGGAGGTGGGGCCTGGTTGGCAACATCATGTCACCAAGGGTGGCCTTTGAAGGTTGCTATCTACTCACTCTTGTGTGCTTTTTCCTCTTCCTGGTCAGTCTATCACCACATGAGCAGTCTCAGCTCCATGCTCCCACATACCCAGATGGAAGTACTTCACCATGACTTCCTTGATGGGATAGGCTGAGATTCCTCTGCCACAGTGAACCAACACAAAGGCTTTCTCTCTTAAAAGGTTCCTGTTAGGTGCTTAGTTGCTCACAGACCCAAACATAACCCACTCCCCGATGAGAGGGTGTTAGGAAGTGGCATCTTTGGGAGATAGTTACAGTTAAATGAAGTCAGGGGAGCAGGGCTCACATTCACTACACGTCTGATTGCTGTGACTAAAACCTTACAGAAAAGAAGGACATAGGATCAGCTATGGTGGACAGAGCATCGTGGCTGCAGTGGCTTCATTTTGAGCAAAGTGGGAGTGGGGATAGTGATGCCTCCCATCTTAGAGAGCATGAATAGGAACCAGGAGTGGGTATCACTCTCAGAGAGCAACTTCTGCTAGCTAGGACAACAGTTCCAGAAGGTTGACAACCTCCCCAAACAGGACTATTCACTGGAGAGCAAGTGTTCACACATAGGAGCCTGTGGGAGACATTTATAGTCAAAGCAAAAGGGATGTGGTTCCTTTCTAGAGGTTCAAGAGCTTCTTCCCCTCTGTCTGCAGGGTGACCCAGAGCTCAGCCTTGACAGTGACCTAGTCTGAACTTCCAGGAGGCAGAACTGAGAAACAAATTTCTGTTGGCACTGCTTTATTCTAGTCGCCCCAAGGACCAGAGACACTACCCAAACACTCTGCAGGAAATGTGGCTGGGTCCAGACCTCCTCACCAACCTAGCCAGCACAGTGTGGATTCTTACCATCAGAACTTGCTTACACCCTCATGAGAACAAGCATTTTCCACTGGTGCTTAGAAAATACATGCCAGACTCCACCAGAGATAAGCATGGCCTCCATCTATTTCAGGAACAGAGGAAAGACTTAGGAAACACATTTGAAGAAAAGAGAGATGCCAAATTAAACAAACAAAAGAGCTAACCCCCACAGAACTCTGCTGGGATATAGAAAGATATTTACATGAAATAAAAGTACTGTCTATAAATAGAGTTAACTGCTGTCAAAAGAAAATATCTGAGTGTTTAGAGTCTAAAGTGCAATTGTTCATTGAAGGGACCTGGTAGCCGAGTGACCATGGCTCAAGACTGAATTGATGACACCATTGACAGATTCTCTTAGAAAGTCCAAAATGGACAATGACATTAAAAAGAAAGCATATAGTAGAAAAATTAAGAGGCATGGGATGGACCTGAAATTCAACTCTCTAATAGGAGTTCTCAAAAGACAGCCTGCAGGAGAGGAAATAATCAGAGTAATAATAGAATAAACAATTTCTCTGAGCAGGAGAAAGACTGCAATCTTTAGATTTAAAGAGCATACCAAATGCCAAACAAGAAGAATTATACAAGACTTGTTCCCTAAAGGCATCACAATTTCTGGACTCCAAGGGTGATGGTAAAAAAAAAGTTCAGATCCTCTAGAGAGATAAAAAGTCAGAAGTTGGTTGAAAGATTTGAGCTAGAGGGCTGGAATGGGGCTTCTTAAAGTTTTTTTCACACAGTACCTTCACCTGAGACATCTTTATGCAATCCAAGGTAGATAGGTGTATAAAATAGATACACAAGTGAAATATACACTGAAACAAAATCATAAATTTATTTTAAAACAACTCTTTGGTATACTTATAATTTTACCATTTTCTAATGATGCACACAAATGTATGCTAATGAGAAAGGTGTGCTAGTTGATTTTTTTTTTATATAAAGAATTGAATACTAGCTGAATTTTATAAAGTTTTTTAGGTTGATGACGACGGTGACGACAATGGTGGTGGTGTGGTGGTGGTGTGATGCATGTACGTGGGCATGCATGTTACAGCACACATGTCACGAGTTCAGAAGACTTCTCTAACTACTTTAATGTAGGTCACTGGAATCGAACTCAGATCTCCAGGTTTGGTGGTATAGATTTCTTTGAGACAGAGTCTCAAATAGTTCAGGCTGGCCTTGAACTGGATATATAGCTGAGGATGACCTTGAACTTCTGATCCTCTTGCCTCTATGTCCTAAGTGCTGGGATTATAGGTGTGTGACATCATACTTAGGTTTTATGCAATACTGGGGACCAAATTGAAGGCCCTTTGCATGCCAGGTGAGCACTCTACTAATGGAGTCACATCCCTTGCCCTCGCTGAATGTTTGACACTGCAGTAAAGCATCTTCAACATTTTTTCCAAGATAAATGATATTTTCAGGTTGTAATAGTCAACACTGAGGACAACAATTTGAATAAAAATACATAGGGTAAAATTTCAGAAGTGTGTTTAGGGCCATTTTAGAAATTATCATGCCAAAATGCATTTAACACTTTTTTTTGTAGTAGTGGGAACTGGATCAGGGCTTTGCTTATGCTAGGAAAGCATGTTAATGCTGAACCAGATCCCTAATCCCCCAACAAATGACTTTTATGGAACAATTCAAATCAGCAACTCTGTTTTCTGTTTGTTTCTTTTCTTGTTTCTTTTCTGGTGGTCTCACCATGGAGCCTTGACTGACCTGGAACTTTCTATGCAGACTAGACTAGTCTGGATCTCACAGAGATTCACTCCCTCTACTTCCCAAATGCTGGGATCAGAGGTGTGAGTCCCTATGTCAAATAAGAACTTTTGTTTTTTTTAAATTTAAAAATATTTACATTGTTTACATTTATTTAGTTTAGTTTACATGTGTAAGTGTTTTTGCCTGCATGTGTGTATGTATACCACATTCATATCTGATGCCAGTGGAAATAAGAAGATGAGGTTGGATCTCCTGGGGCTGGAGTTATAGATGGCCATGAGCTGCCATGTAGGTGCTGTGAACCAAACCTGGGTCCTCTACAAGGTGCTGTGAACCAAACCTGGGTCCTCTTCACCGCTGGCTCAAATCTTTAGGTCCAAACAGCCATTTAAAAAAAATGAAGCAATATAAATATATAATGAAACAATATAATCCTAAACTATAAAATTTGATATTTTCATGCCAATGAATAATAATAGGAAAGTATTAAAAGTTTCCCCCATAATTAAACCAGTATGTTTCTTTAAGAGCAAAAATTCTGTATGTACAATGAGAATGCTATAGCATAAACATACAACAGTCTTAAGAGGGAGCTGAGGTGTTTCAGGCAGCACGCGGCATTGAATGATTTGAGGGCATGTGCATGCTGTGTGTTTAGAGCTAAGGCTTCAGTGAAGTCTCACGATACAAGACTTGCAAGAAATATCTCAGATTTCTTATGTTTTTGACTTCAAATTAATTTGGGGCATGCGTTCAGAAACTTTTTGCTGTTGCCATTTTTGCTTTGCAGCCTTCAAGTTCCGTTATGTTACCCCATATGTGGCTGTGACCCACAGTTTGAGGATCTGTAAACAAAAAGACAATGACACAATCTTCAAACTTCTGATAAATATCATTTTTGAGTTGAATGCTACACCTCAGTCCTCTATCTGTCAGGGTCCAATTGGGAAAAGGGAAACTGGCAATTATACCCTGTTGAAGCCACATGCTAGAATCTTTTTTCTTCTTGCCCAACTATCTTTTCTTAGTGTACCCTACTAGCAGAACAATACTGGAAGGCTTCTGGGAGATGCCATTTGTAGGCTTCTAGCCAAGGCATCATGGAGTTCTGTGTACCACAAGTGACTGGTTCTCCCTCTACAATGTATTCTGCTGTGGAGATCAATTCAAGATCATTTTGGACAAGAACTTGCAAAGCTTAATGTTTTCCTGGAAATTTTTGATGTTCTGTGTGTCATATGTACATGTTTGTGTAGATGTGTGGCAAGAACAGAAGTCAACACTGAGTGCCTCTCTTAATTGCTCTGTTATTAATTATTATTGTTAATTGAGACAGAGTATCTCACTGAACCTGGAGCTATTGATTTGTTTAGGCTGCCTGGCCAATGAGTTTCAGGGATCTGCTTATCTTTATTGTTCCCTATTGCAAGTGTCAGAGTGACAGGTATATACTGCCTTGCCTAACTTTAAAAATATATTATATTTTATAATTTTAAAATTATGTGTATATGTGTATACATGTGGCTGTGGGTACTCAGATTTCTCCAGAGCTGGAGCTACACGTGGTTCTGAACCACCCAACCTGGATGCTGAGAACTGAACTCAGATCCTTTGCAAGAGCACTAAACACTGGCATATCTGTCCAGCCCTGTCTTGCCTGGCTTTTATATATATAGAAGAGATCTGAATTCAGGTCATCACGCATGCACTGCAGAGACATTACTGACAGAGCTGCCTTTCCAGTTCCCTCCACCCAGGAGTCCTTCAAGGCATTATTTATCAAAGCCAAGAGTGAACAAATTGAAGAAAAGAGAACTGCCAGATGCTTTGAAAGCAGAGGCCAAAGCCTGGTGTCTGCAGCGTCTCTGTGAGGGAAGGACTGTTCTTAGGCCCAGGGGAGACAGCACAGCCCAGATCCAGCTACCCAGGGATATCCTGTGGAGAAAGTTCCAGGCCTGATGTCTTTGTTTTCTGTTGGTAGAACTGAGTGCCTCAGACCAGGTAAGATGATTTGTAAAGAATAGAAATATATTTCTCATCATTCTGGTCACGAGGGCAGCACTTGGTGTGAGCCCAATTGCTAGTGGGGACTCTTTAATGTCCCAAGGTGGTGTAGAGCATCCCGGGGGAAGACAGAGTGAGTGTACTAACTCAGACCTCCTCTCCTCTTCCTTTTTTAGTCAAGTCATAAATTGCACAGTTGGCCCCCCATAATCACCATTGCATCTCATCCCAGTAATCAGACTGAAGAGGCGGCTCAGTGAGGACCGGCTCTGCCCCCTGAGTTTGATACCCACACAGTGAAAGGAGAGATCCAACTCTTACAAGTTGTCCATTCTCTGACCTGCACACACATGCTGTGACAGCTGCGCACATGCACACACACCCAACAAGTGACTTTTTAAAATGTTTAATCCCAACAATTTCTCTAATGTCTCTATCTTCAGTTACTGTTAGTCTTTATGACTTTGGAGACTACTTGAAATGCAGGGGACACATTGAAATCATAGCACCAGAAAAGAGAACACAGGACCATAAATTCATAGAAGGATCCCTATGTAAATGCAATTTTACTAGAGGATGTGATGAGACAGGGTACAGTGCTGTCTTTGAGAAAAATGTCTTGACCCCAGTACCCTTCCGTATGACCTTTTTGCAAAGCAGGATGCATTTGCAGTGTTTGAGGGACCTCCTCTCTGTCGTAGAGACCTCACGTGGGCCTCCTGTGCCCTTGTTCTGGCCTCTGACATCCTCCTGGTTCTGCTCTGTGTTTTCCTCCCATCAAAAGCAGCTCAGGGCTCACCGGAACTGGAGCATTTGCTAGTTAATTTGCCCTTTCACAAGGAGAATAGATTAACCAAAGGGATGACGCACTGACTGTAGACTTTCAGGCTATTTATGGCCAGTGGCAGGGAGGGAGGGCCATTGAAGTACTTGTCAAGTCATTCCAGAGAGGCCACAAGGTTTATACAAGCATTGCTAAGGAGGAGAATCGTTCAGAGACAAAGGGAGGACATGCCAAGAGCTGGCTAGGAAGGGTGGGGATGAGGAAGCCCTGTGGGTACCACATGATAAATAGTACCTTAAAAAGGGTCTTCAAAAATTTTTGTGAGGATATTTGACAAAAAGTCTTTATTCTTTTCCTGCCTAAGACAGGGTCACTGTGTTGCCCAGTGAATGGCCTGAAACTATATAGACTAGACTAGCCTTGACTTCACAAAGATCCACATGCCTCTGCTTCTTGAGGGCCAGAATTAAACATGCGAGCTACTGTGACCAGTAGTGATAGCTTTAAAGGCACAGGTAAAATATACATGTGGAATCCTGCCAAATATATTAGCTACTGGTCATAGTGGCCCATGACCTCTGTTTTCTTCTTCCTTACTAATGATGTTGGACTGCCCTGACAAAGTGCTAGTCAATGTGGCTAAAACAATGCATGCATTGCTCCAAGTTCTTGGAAGCTGGAAGTCTGAGTTCAAGATGTTGCCAGGGTTGGTTAATCCCTAGGACAGGGTCCTCGGCTTGTATACAATCTTCTTTTCCCTGTATTCTCCCATAGTCTGTGTGTCTGGGTTCTAGACTCCTCCTTCTATTCTCCTTTTTTGTTTGTTTTTCAAGACAGGGTCTCTCTGTGTAACAGCCCTGGCTGTCCTAGAACTTGATTTGTAGAACAGGCTGTCCTGGAACTCACAAAGATTCTCCTGCCGCTATCTCCTGAGTGCTGAGATTAAAAGCATGTGTAACTACTGCCCAGCTAAAACTCCTTTCTAAGGACACTTGTCATGCGTTAGGGCCCAACCTAATGGCCCCATTTAACATACTCATGTCTGTAAGAGGCCTGGTTCCAAGTCCAGCCACATTCTGAAGCCATAAGGATTTAGACTTCTACATAATAAGTTTGGGGAGGACACAGTTCAGTTCATGACAGCAATAGAACTCCAATATCAGATACCACAGCAATACATCCAGCTGAAAGTTTAGACTCCACAGCTTCTCTTGCAGCTAGGGTTGGTCACATGACATACCCTGGACAACAAGGTATTGCTTTGAGGTAGAACTTCTTAGAAATGCTGCTTTTGTGATAGGCTCTGCTGCCTTTTGTTTGCAATCTGTTTGAAATTCTAATGGGGTGACTGAAGTTCCAGTGGCCCCTGTAAGAGTCTGGGGGTCATATACTAAGAGTAAAGGCAAATGAACTGGGATCTTGGATAGCCTCATGCGGTGGCCATCCCTGGGTATCCAGCCTCTGGACTGAGGTTGCCAGAGAGATCACTACCCCCGACCCCTATCACCAAATCTTTTTTGAGTTGTGAGGTTTTCAGGTTTGTGTTACCACAGTTGAGCATAATATCTAATTGTCAGGGCAATAAGTACTTTGATTTCTCTGTCCTGGAAACATGTTCCCTGCAGCCTCACAGGAGGCAGTGTGCTGGATGGGGCCTGGCTGGACTAGGAGCCAGCTGGGAAGTGGCTGGCCTTGATGGAGAGGAGGCAGAAAGAAGCTGTGCGCTGATGACTCTAGCTGAGAAATTGGCAGGCAGTGTTAGCCCCTCTGAGGATCTTGAAACAGACGGTGTTTGAAGTGGGGTGGGGATGCCATCCTGCGTCTTCTAAGAAGCACCTGAGGATACAGCTCTGGAAGCCGAGGTGTCTATAAAAGTGACATGCCGAGAATCACTAAATGGCTGTGAAGGCTCCTCGGGTCCTTTATGTTCCCTCTGCATGGAGCAGAAGGCCCCTCCACTTAGGCAGACGGTGTCCTAGCCTCAAGGGGTCAGTGTGAGTGGCGTTTGTCTGGTGGGGTGTCACCAGTGGGGAGGGAGGCTGTCGCAGCACGGAGCATGTGGGCCAGCCTTTCAGCAGCATCATCTCCCTGGGCACGCACTCAACATACCAAATGAGTCTGAAGCTGGGATTCGTACATGACAGCAGAGAGATAAGCAGGGAAGAAAAGGCGCGCAAGGGCGATGATGAATATTCTATTTGTGACATTTTTCCTGTATTCAGTCAAATAGAAGAAAGTGTTCAAATAACGAGCAGTCACTTTGGTGGCTAGTGTGGCAGTTCCTTGGTAACGTAGCACTTAACTCACTCCCTTCTTAGGAGGTTAGCCTCTCATGGGGGGCTGGGGCTGTACTAGAGGGAAGCACAGCAGTAGAAATGGGGTAGAGATTCTGGAAGAATATTCTAAGTCCATGTCTGCTTCAAACTGCTACAGGGGTGGAGCTGTCCCTGTGCCACTGGATCTGCCCTTCCTGCCTCCCATGGAAAGAAGAGAAAGGAGAGGATGGCAAGAGCCACACAAGTGGGAGAGCTGGGAGTCAGATTGATACAGGAGTCTCCATCTTCAGAGGCTGTCACGGAAGCCATTTTTGTTCCAGAGTGCCACAAAGCATGCTGGTAAGAAGGCCCTGATCCTGCTGTGAGTTGTGTTCATGGTTTGTCCTAAATGGACTTTTCTAAGGGTAAAACCTAGATGAGGGTTCCTGTACAGAGAGTTTGCTTGGGCTGGGACTGGTACATGAAGGGGGGAGTGCAGTATTGCAGAATATGGTATAGGCAGACAGTACTGTGGACAGCTGGGGCTCAGGCCAGGAGAAGTCACAGGCTTAGCTGTAGATATCTGCTAAGAGGCCAAGGAGATGCGGGTGACGCTTTGATAGTAAGTGCTAACCTCTGCCTTGCCTGGGTGGGATGATGGGTCTGTAAATGCCATCCTATTCACCTGTCTTTCCACTGGGCCCAGGACTGTCATTTTCAAACCTGTTCCTATGGTATCTTGGGAAACTACATTTCCCTGGTTCCTTATTCTTTGGCTTTCAATGTATGTAGCCAATGGGAGGGACAGATGGAAGTCATGGAGTGGGAGGAGAAAGGAAGGCAGTCTATCTCTTGTCCATGGTAGGTAGCATCCTTGCACTAGTCATCCCTCTTCTGTTGTTGCATCCTGTGTCCAGTGAGCTGGATTCTGGGCTGGACTTCCTCTATGGTCTCCTTTTTCTATACCTTGATCTATAGTGGTCATTCACACTTCTGTTATTTCCACGAGAAGCACATATTTCTGAAACGCTGGAACTGAGTTCAATTTGGGGACTGCCGGTGTCTTTTGGGAATGAAGACAGAAAGGAAGAATTGGATGCAGATGGTAGACAGGTAGAGTCCTCAACTCCCACACACCACCTGTGTGCTGGCTAGTTATCTGTCAACTTGATACAAGCTGGAGTCATCACGGAGGAAGGAGCTTCAATTGAGAAAATGCCTTGGGGTGGTTTGAATGTAATTAGCTCCCACAGTCTCATAAGGAGTGGCACTATTAGGAGGTGTGGCTTTGCTGGAGGAAGTGTGTCACTGTGGGTGTGGTCTTTGAGGGCTCATCTATGTTCAAGCCACATCCAGTGTCTCAATTTACTTCCTGTTGCTTGTGGGTCAAAAATGTGGATCAGCTCTCTCTCCAGCACCGTGTCTGTTTGCATGCCACCATGTCCCACCATGATGATAATGGACTGAACCTCTGAACTGTAAGCCACCCAAGTGAATTTTTTTTGTAAGAGTTGCTGTGCTTATGGTGGTCATGGCCATAGTAATTCTAAGACATGCTTCCATAGGACTGGACAATAGACAAGTTTGTAGGGCATTTTCTTAATTAGTGATTGATTGGGAAGGGCCCAGTCTATTGTGGGTGGTTCCATCCCTGGGCTGGTTGTCCTGGGTTCTTCAAGAAAGCAGGCTGAGCAAGCCAGTAAGCAGCACCCTTCCATGGCCTCTGCATCAGTTCCCGCCTCCAGGTTCCTGTCCTGTTTCAGTTCATGCCATGACTTCCCTAATCATGGACTGTGATGTGCAACTCTGAAATGAAACAACCACTTTTCTCACCAAGATGCTTTTGGCCATGGTGCTTTATCACAGCGATAGTAACCGTTACTAGGAAGAACAGTGTCTTAATCTATTAGGGATGCTATAATGAGCTATGATGGACTCAGAAGCTTATAAACAAAAGAAACACATTTCTCCAAGTTTAGGAGTCTGGGAAGGACCAAGATCAAGGTGATGGGGGTCCTGTCTTATGAGAGCTCACTTCCTGCTTCATAGATGGCTGTCTTTCTCACCATGTTCCCATATGGTAGAAGGGGCAAGGGGGGTCATAGGGCTGTGTGTGCTGGAATGTTCTTTGTATGCTGTAAATAAAGCACTGTTTTGACCTATGCACGGCACCATAGAAGTGGATGGAGAATCAGCACAGGCAGGCAGGTAGGAGAAGAAGAGTGGAGTTAAGCCAGTCTCCATCTGTCCCCCGAAGAAGCAGCATGTATGAATTCAGGTGAGCCACGGGCTGTGGGCCACGTGGTGGAAAAATTAATAGAAATGGGTTGAATTAAGATGAATGTGCTTAAGACATGGGCCAAACAATGTAAAGAATATAAGCGTGTGATTCATTTCTTTGGGGGACAAAAGCCGCCGTGAACCAGGTTCCAACCGCCGCCACGTGTGCCAGGTCACAAACCTCCAGCCCCAAACGGGCCGGGAAAACTACTACAACAGCTGTGTGTGTGTGTGTGTGTGTGTGTGTGTGTGTGTGTGTGTGTCTGTGTGTGTGTGTGTGTGTGTGTGTGTGTGTGTGTGTCTTTGAGAAAGGGTTTCAGAGAGTAGTGACCCAGACTGGCTTAGAATTCACTATGTAGGGCTGGAGAGATGGCTCAGCCGTTAAAGGCTAGGCTCACAACCATAAATATAAGAATTCACTATGTAACTCACAATCTGGCCTTAAAGTAAAAAAATCTTCCTGACTCTACCTCTTGAGTACTGGCATTATAAGTAAGTCACCATGATTTTCTTTGGATTATTTTATCTTTTAAAATTATTTATTATTTTGTATGATATGCATGTGTATATGTATGTGTGTGGGGGTATGTGTTACCACATGACTGTAGACCTCAGAGGACAACTGTGGAGTCAGGCCTCTCCTTCTGATTTCATATGGGTTCTGGGAATTGAACTTGGATCACCAGGCTTGTACAGGCTTGTACCTTTACCTGCTCAGTCATCTCATCAGCCTTGGGGTAAATTTTTTAAATTAGATTTTATTTATGTTATGTGTGAGTGTTTTGTTTGCATGTCGGAATGCTCACTATGTACATGCTTGGTATCTGGGGAAGTCAGAAGAGAGCAATGAATGTTCTGGAACTGGATTTATAGATAGCTGGTTGTGCTGAGAACTAAACCTGAGTCCTCCGCAAGGACAACAAGTACTCTTAACCACTGAACCATCTGTCCTACCACTAGGTCATCTTTTATATGATTATATTAATCCTACTCGCCAGAGCCTTGCCCTTATGGCCTCATTTATCTGCTGCCCCTTCTCCCGAAGTCCCTGCCTCCTCCATCAGGCCTTGGAGCCTAAGGGTTAGATATGAATTTGGTGGACACATAAATATTATGTTTATAAAAGTGTACCCTGTCTCTAGGGATCCAGAGTCAGATATGACACCATTTTATAATGAGGATCCAAGCTCAGGTAGGCAGGCATCCAGAAGAGGGCTGTCCAGTTGACTCCAACTGAGATGTGCTTATCTGGAGACAAAGAAGTGACTGTAGAGTGAGCCCTTAAGCTACCAAGTGTGTGGTGGCTTGTTTATATAATAAGCAAAAGATGACTGATACCCCATATATCCAGAGTTTCCTTCATAACAAATATCCCATGTCTTCAGAAAAAGATGGAGCCTAGGAGAATGCCCATGCCACTGAGAGATGAGGGGAGGAAGATGCTCCAAGTATGGGGATGCTCTATGTCTCTTCCCTTTTTGAGTCTACATGGAAGCCTTGCAAGATACATGCCTGTCTTACTGTGCCACCAATGAGTATGGGATGGTTGAGTAGAACTTCTCATTCTCTGGATGGTCATAAGAGCCCTTCAGTGTTTGCCACTCAGGTGCCTTTGCGCCATTGCTTCGGGTCACACCCATTCCCTGTGGCCCTGTCCCCAGAACTCAGAGGCCAGTCCTTACCTTTAACCCTCTGTGCTAGGAGAGATTCACTGAGCCTGACTCCTTTAAATCTCTTCCTAAAAGTCACCAGATTTCAGCTGCTTCCCCTGGATCTCGACACTTTCAGGAGGCTTTGAGGAAATTAATTTCTCCGAGATATGCGCAATGTCTCACTCTCTTTCAGGACATTTCTCACAAGGATCTGATGAAGTCTACTGAATACTAATTATATCCAATGATGTCTGTGTGACATTGAGACTAGATCTTTGATGCTTGGAATTTATTGGTAACTAAAAATGATCATAATTACTGATCAGTCATCATGAGGCTGGCACCAACTAGGAACCAGGAATGAAAGACACCCACACCATAATCTAAAGGTTTTACTGCTTTCAAGACAGTGCCTCCCTCACTTGCAATCCAGGCTAACCTAAAATTTGCAATGCTCTTGTCTCAAGCCTCTGGAGTGCTGGGATTACAAGTGTGAGCCACTGCACTTGGCTCAGGGAACTTTGAATTACAGTAATATTAATTTTCTTTTGGCATGGTTAATTAAAATATTCTTGTGAGTTTTCGCTTCCTATAACTTAAGTGGTGTTTGGGGGCCCACCCATGTCTCTTTTGGGAACAATGAGAGAAAGGAAGAGTCTGATAGTGGCAGATGGGTGGTTTTTCTCTCTGTGTTCCCATGAGTGGTCCTATGAGTCATTGACTTTGATTAAATCAATAAGAATTGGATGCATTTCCAGAAAGTTCTGCTAACTGTAGAAGAGCAATAGACTACACTTTGCTTTCTCTGTTGACTTTTAGCTAGATGGCTCAGAAAGTTCTATGAGGGCTGGGCTTAGCCTTACTCCAGTTAACCCTCCCGGGCTACCATCAAGTAATGCAGAGCATGACCACACTCTGAAGCAGTAATACTAACTATAATCTACCCCAAGACAGCTCAGTGAGCTGTGTGGATTTGTACTTGTCCGCATTCCTTGGTGTGGTGGTTTGAAAGAAAATGCCACCCATAGGCTCATTGGGAAGTGGCACTATTAGAAGGTGTTGCATTGTTGGAGTAGGTGTGGCCTTGTTGGAGGAAGTATGTCATTGTGTCTGGGCTTTGAGGTTTCAGATGCTCAAGCCAGGCCCAGTGTTAGTCTCTCCCTGCTGCCTGATGATCTGGATGTTGAACTCTCAGCTCCTTCTCCAGCACCATGTCTGTCTGTATGCTGTCATGCTTCCTGCCATGAGGATAATGAACTAAACCTGTGAACTATAAGCCAGCCCCAGTTAAATGCTTTCTTTTATAAGAATTGCCGTAGAACTTGATATGCTTTATTGATACCCATAGGAGACCTGATCCTTTCTGAACAGAAACAGAGGATGAATGGATTAGGGGAGTGGGGTGAAGTGGAGGTGGGGGTAGGGAAAGGGAGGAGAGGAAGGAGAGAAAACTGCGGTCAGGATGTAAAATAAATAAACTAAATTTTAAAATGATTATAGTTAACAACAAAAAGGAGTTGCCATGGTCATGTTGTGTCTTCACAACAATAGAAACCTTAACTAAGACACTTGGGCACACCCATATTGGCTGGATGGGTGTGCATGTGTGCTAATCATCTCTTTTCACTTCTTTTTTTTTTTTTAAACTTTATTTATTATTTATTTATTTGCCTTGGTGTTTTGCCTGGAACTGGAACTACAGACAGTTGTTAGCTGCCATGTGGGTGCTGGGAATCGAACTCGGGTCCTCTGGAAGAGCAGACGGTGCTCTTAACCGCTAAGCCATCTCTCCAGCCCCCTCTTTTCACTTCTAATGAACCATCTTGGGCTTTGAAATTTACTCTTTCAAAAATTGGCCTAGTGTGGTGTTTTGAATGAGAATAACCACCATAGGCTCATATATTTAAATATGATTTCCAATTGGTGAAAATATTTGGGAAGGATCAGGAGGTGTGGCCTTGTTGGAGGAGGTGTGTCACTGGGAGTGGCCTTTGAGATTTCAAAAAACCCATGAGATCCCCAGCGCTCTTTCTGCCTGGTGGCTGTGGATTAAGCTGTGTTAATCCACTCCACTGTTCCATTGCTGTGCTATCAAGCACTCTAACCTTCTAAAACTGTAAGCCAAGAGTAATCCTTCACTTTATAAGCTACCTTGTTCATGATGCTTTTATCATAGCAATAGAAAAATATTATGTACAAAGACAGCATATGTATGTGTGTGTTCTTATATGTATATGTGTGTTCACTGGTTTGCAGGCTCATATGTATGGAGGCCATATGCACATGTGCATGGAGCTTAGAAGCTGGTGTCAGGTATCATTTTTGATTTCTTGCCAGTTTAAAGAAAAAACAAAGCAAAATTTCTGACTGCATCTGTAGCTCAGCAACTCAGCTAGTGTTGCTAGCCCAGTTGACCTAATATCCCCTGTCTCCACTTCCTGAGTACAAGGATTTTATCTTTTGAGCCATCTTCTCAGCCCCATGAGCTCTACCAATAATATTTAATAGTATTTGCTACTTAATGTTCTGATTTTTGCAAGAAATACTTCTAGTATTTTCACTTTGAAACTGGAAAAAAAAAACCCAAACAAATCATAAAACAGACACATTGCTCTGGTTATCTGTTGTGTCCGAACAAACCTTCCCGAAGCTGAGGTGCACCAGGCCACAGTGTGTTATTCCTCCTTCTTTGGTGGGGCCAGCAGAGGTCCAGCAGCTGCTTTATGCTTGGGATCTATCTGCCTCTGCTATAATTGGAGCCAAAAGGCACTGTTGTCATCTGAGGGCTACACTGCGCTGGATGTTAGAAATGGCTTCATCCTTGGCACATCTGATAGCCTTGTGCTAACCCCAGCAGAGTGGAGTAGCCTGAGCTTTCTGTTCATGGTGGCTCAAAGCTTCAAGAGATAGACGTGGAAACCCAATTGCACTGGCTTTGAAGTTTGGAAGACCCAGTAGGCACTGGGGCCAAGGTTAAAGAAAAAACTTATGGAGAAAATATCATTAATGGCTCTGACAGAATTTGTTTTGTGCTGTTATGATGAAGTCACCTGAGGTGGGTCATCCATAACCAACAGAAATTTGTTTCTTATAATTCTGGAGGCTTTGAGTCCAAGACCAAGGAAACAGAATGCTCAGGGTCTGGTGAGAATCTTGGCTAAGCTTCAAGATGGTGCCTCGTTGCCGTGTCCTCTGGAGAGGATGAGCACTGTGCCTTCATAGCACAGCACATGGTAACTGCATGGACAAACAATCTTTCAAATGCTTTATTATGGCATGCACTCCTGCTGATTGTGATCCTGGCTTAGTTTCAAGGCTCTTACTTTTCCAAGTGCTATGGTAAAATACTCTGACAAAAGCAACTTAAGGGACTAGGGGTTTCTTTTGGCTCTCAGTTTAAGGGTACAGTCATCTGTTACAGAGGAGAAATCAACCGTGACAGGAGCTTGAAGCAGCTAGTCACCTTACACTGTAGTCCTCAAGAGAGAAATGAATGCTGGTGCTCAGCTCACTTTCTCCATTTCATATAGTCCGAGATCTCAGCCCAGGAAATGGTACCACCCAGAGCAGCCAGGCCCTCACCTCAATTAACCTACTTAAGATAACCCTTCACAGGCAATCACGGAGGCCTGTGTTCCAGGTGAATCTAGATCTCATCAAGTTGACAACTGGGATTAGCCTTCAACCCCACCCCCAACCCCAAAGGACTACCCCTTAATATCACTTTCTTGGAATTTTGAAAGGAACACACACATTTTAACTGCAGCACATGCTAAAATATAAAGCGTCTCCCCATTTCTTCCATGCACTGTCTTTTGACTTATGGTGTTTATTTGCTAGTTAATGAGTTTCTAAGTGAAGAAAAATTAGAAAATTTAAGTTATTAACATGAATGTACCATTCATCCATATAGTGTGTGCTGTCAGTTTTAAATGCAAATATAAGAGCATTTAACTAGTTTGCAGAATCACCGGAATTACACAATTTGTGCTCCGTTACTCGTACATGCATCTATATGTATTTTGTTCTTACCAGAATGGCAGGAAGGCAGCAGACCCCTAAGTGGATGGATTTCCTCCTCACCTGTTTACCCACTCTGCTTTCAGCTTTCTTGAGAGCGAGGAAAGGTTGAAAGGAAAGGGAGCTAGCTCTACGTTTCTCAGTTTTCACCTTCTTCCACCTGCTTCACCATTTGTGACAGAAAGAGCTGATGAGTACACAAAAGTAATGCAAGAGAAATATAGGGTCTGAGGAACCGGCTGAGGGAGAGTACTTCCCTTGCATGCTTAGGGCTCTGCCTCCCCCAACACCACCACTCCCTCCCCACCCCCACCTCCCACCCCTGCCGCCAGAAAAAGAACTTTATTTATTGATTTATTTTTGAGGCAGCACTTCATTGTGTAGCTCTGGCTGGCTTGAAATCTCTATGTAGACCAGGCTAGCCTCAAATGCACAGAGATTCACCTGGCTCCTCAGTGCGGAGATTGAAGTCGTGGACTGTCAAGCCTGACAGCTTTTTTTTTTTTTTTTTTTTTTTTTTTTTTTTTTTTTTTTTTTTTTTTTTTTTTTTTTTTTTTCAATCGCATTATACTTAATTTATTTTGTGTGCTTTGGATGGGGTGGGGCACATGATGCCACTTCCAGTATGTGGTGGTCAGAGGACACGTTGTTTTTTCAATGCACCATGTGGGTCATAGGAATTGAACTGAGGTCATCAGACGTGGCAGCAGGCATACTTATTTCACGGAGCCATCCTGCTGGCAGACTAGCCTTTTCTCTTTCCCTGCTGGGTTCATGGTCATTTGTTTTACTTGTTTTTGGTTTTTAAATGTTTTCCAAATAGCTTGCCTTCTTTCTGTGTCTGAAATGGAAAGCATGGCTTCCCTAGGTTATCAACTGCAATTTGCTCAGTTGTGGATGTGACATGCTTACATTGGACCTATTTCCCGTCACCCTGAGCTTCCTTGCCTTGTGAGCTCACCTGAATTCCATACTTAGGGCCATTGTGAATACTGCATGCTAATGGAGCCACTGGAAAGATCAGCATACATTTGGTACATAGCTCTCTTACATATGTCCGTGTTCTCTTGGCCTGACAGACCTCTCTCACTTAGGAGACGCAGGTAGAAACATAAACTTATTAAGCATTACAAGCTATAGGCAGCTCAACATTAAACCATCCACAAGGCCATTGTGATCATGGGCCCTGGGTGACTGCTCAGTTTTCATAGTTATGAAACTGGCCTTATATGTGCAATACCAAAGTATGCTTATAAATACCTAACACCTGAGTGTCTGGGGGGGGGTGCAAAATATAATAAATCCAAAACCCTGATGGAGAACATTTTCCACCATGGCTGATCCTAAGCACCAAAGATATGCAGTTACTAAATGCAGCAGAGATAGAAAGAGGTGCATATAATTTGTTCGAGTGAGCTAATATGAATCTTCCTTAGAACTGAATGGGTATGGGTATGTGGGGCTCCGGTACCAAGAGGAAGGAATTGATGGAGACCAACTAGCACACACATTGACTTTAAAAGGAGAGAGCAAGTGAGCCGTCCACATGTGTGTGTGCACAGAATGAAAAACTGATGGAATATACACCCAAATGTTACCACTGATTCTTTCTTGGTCATGGGATTAAAGGTGATAATAATGAAATAATTAGTTTTGCTTATCTGTAGTATCCACATTTTCTAAAATAGATACGCATTACTCTTGTAATAAAAAATGATAAAAAGCATCCACAAAACGTCTAGGAAAAGTTAGGGCAATCTTGAAAGCAGAGGGTTTGGATGTGCAAGTTGCTACATGCCATGAATAATTTACAAATTAAATTGATTTTAAAGCACAGCTAAAATAAATTTGATAAGATGGGCCACAGTTACGTTCTTTCTTATCATTCACATTTGTACATTTTATAGTCAATGAGGAGTGACAGCCACTATTTAGAATTCTAGTGAAGAACAGCCGTAACTATTTGTCACCTGTTCAGCATCTAAACAGTGGCTTGCTTGCTCACCTGCCCAGCCTGGACAAGAGCAGGACCTGGAATCCACACGAAATGACAGTCTCCCAGGGCAGAGGAAGCCAGGAGGAAGGAGAGTCTCTGCAGAACTGATGCAACAATAAGGCTGGGTTGTCATGTGTGAGCCAGGCCCAAGTGGAGGATGCAAGGAAGGAAGAAGGAGCATCCACATGAATGAAAAGCCTCAATCCCAGTTTCCCAAAGATGAAACAGGGAGGAGCTGGAGAGATGGCTCAGCCAGCGGTGAAGAGCACTTTCTGGAGGACCTGAGTTCAATTCCCAGCACCCACATGGCAGCTAACAACTGTCTGTAATTCCAAGATCTGACACCCTTACACAGTCATACATACAGGCAACACCAGTTCACATAAAATAAAAATAAATATTAAAAAAAACAGGGAGCATTTCAGACTGAGGCCAAGGAAGGAACCCCTCAGGATGAGTCCCAGAAGGACCCCTGGGAGTTGCATCGTGCTGAGTAATCAAGAAGCCAAGAGTCTCCTGAGACCAAGTGGTAAACAGCCACATTCTAACAGTGTGGACTGTGGTCAAACAAAACAAAATAAAACAAACTAACAAACAAAAGCCCTAACTGTTCCTTTATCCTAGACAAAGTTTTAGGCAACGGCTTTTCTGTGAGAGCAGGGAGGACAAGGCTCAATGTCTCTCCTTTGTCTGGTCTGAAGCGAAGAGAGTGAAGAGCGCACTTTGCTTCCTCTGGGTTCCATTAAATGACACTCTGGGGACCCTGCCTTGCTTTGCCACCATCTTGGGGCCTAAGGCTCATTAAAATGCCTATTCTGAGGGTCTGGGCTGGGGCTAAGGAATCTGCATTTCTAACAGTCTCCCAGGTGCTACTGAACATCTGATTGGCGGGCTACAGTTAGCAGCAGATTGACAAAGTGGCTCACTAGGACTGGTTTTTCTCTGTCCCAGGTTGGGGTCTGATCAACCGCAGGCCCCGAGGGCCTCAGCTGGCCCTGCTGCTGCCTTTTGCAATGAGTCTGGCTGTTGCTCCAGAGGAAGCAGCCAGAGTGAGTTCCCCACATCCCTTCTTCCTGTTTTGGTATTCGGTTTCTCTCCTGGCCTGTCTTTGCCTCCCTTCTCTTCTCCTTCCCTGCACCCCTTCCTCTTTGCAACAGCCTCGTCATTACTGCAGGAGATTTATTTTTAGAGTCAAGGCCACAGAGTTGCAGATTCGGCAGGGGCCTAAAAACAAATCGACAAACGGAAAGTATCTTTGAAGCCAGTGTGAATGAGGGGCCTGCTAGCTGGGCCTGTCAATATGCTCTTATCTAGGCTTGTTTTCTGACTCACCCACGTGGCTTGGCTTTCTTCCTCCTCCCAGATCAGAAAAGAGGTTGTAACACAAGAAGAAACTGAAATCTCCTCATCTCGCCCCCTGTGAGATCTTGGCAGATGCAGTTCTCAGCTGACCACCTCCACAGTGGTGGGGAGTGCCCATGAAGGTGCAAATAGAAATAAGAGAAAGCTGCGCTACATCCGCTTTCCTTGAGTCTGTAAGTGAAGCCTTGGCGTTGGTTCTGTATGAGGTGGCCTGTGGGTGACTGCAACTGAGTGGAAGTCTTTCTGAGCCTTGTCCTTGGGAGCTACAGAGCCAGTGTGCTGGATCAACTACTCATGCCACTGTCCTGAGCCTTGGTCCTTCCAAAGGTCTGACTAGGAAAGTTAGCACTGAAGTCTTTTGGGGCTTCTGCAAGTAGGTCTTTGTGGCTACCTCCTTTGCCCATCATAGGTGGTACCTCCTGTTGGCGTCCCCCAAACCTTACAAAATCAGGAATCATGGCAAGTCCTTCTCATTGTCCAGGCCCTCCGTGTGCCATGTGCTCCCTGGAACATTATCATGCCTAAGCACTAAACCAAGAGTTTATACATAGATTTATTATTATTATTATTTATTTTTGTTATACAGGCCAGTGGATTCCTGTGAGTTCCAAGCCAATGGGTTTACACAGTGAGTTCCAGGCCAGCCAAGGCTAGCTACATAGTGAAACATAGTCTTAAAAATAAATTGCATTTATTGTGTGTGCAATACGGGAATATTGGGGTGTCTTTGAGAACAATAGGGCCTTTCTAAAGGGAATTAGGGTTTGGGGAACTCCACAGCTACCCAAGGCACCCTGAGCCAGTGGCTTTGGGGCTATTGTTTTCAGAATTTGAAGAATGAAATCCATAGTTCACAGAGGGTGAGATTTAGGAAGCATATTATTATTTTAGGAACCTATATTAAAGATTCATAGGTGGCAATGGGGCACTGCAACAGCACAGAGCTCCTGTGTAGCAAGGGGGTCCCAGGAAACAGGGTACCATCAAGGATTTGTTAAAAAAAAAAAACAACGGGTAAGGTGTTGGGGAGGGGTGTGAGCTGGCAGTCTAGCTGTCCCATCCAGGTACCCAGGAGCATTCTCTCAGTTCCAGCCATGTGTTTATGAGGCTCTACCCATTCATTCTTATCAGTATTTCCTGAGTAGCTGCTATGTTGTGGGCTCAGTCTTAGGCATGAGGATTGGGTGGTGAAGGAGGCAGCCCTTGTCCTCCGTATACTTCCACTGTAGCGGGGAGGCTCCATAGCAAGCAAATCAATGGATATGTGTCTCAGCTGAGCTGAGCAATGGAAAAGGTATGTGGAGTTCTTTAAGGCAAGTTGGTTAGGTAAGGGCTTGTGTGTGTGTGTAAGCTGAGGATTATGGAAGGCCACATGCTAGGCAGCTGCTGTACCATTGCGTTACATTTCCAGTTTAACTAACTGTTCAGAGATAGAATCTTGATAAACAATTTTTTAAATTTTCATGAGTATGAGTGTTTTGCCTGCATGTATAAGAAAGGCTACCTGCATGTAGAACCCAAGGAGGCCAAAATTGAGATTGGATCCCCTGGAAGGGGAGCTACCAATGGTTACGAGCTACCATGTGGGTGCTAGGGACGGAATCCTGGCCCTTTGCCATCTCTCCAGCATCCCCTTTGTTTAAAGCTGGGGTCTCACTATGATGGCCATACTGGCCTCAAGGGCAAGCTCTACTAGGTGCCTAGCATCACAGGTGAACACTTCTGGGCCTGTCTGAAAAGGGTTTTTGAGTGGAGACCTAGCAGAGATGAAGTAGACGGGGCAAAAAGGTGAAGTGACAGGCTAGTGTAGAAGGGACTGGACTGGGGGTTCAATAAAAAGCTGCTGTGGCAGGATCAGAGAGTGCCATGCATAGAGAAGGTGGGGATGGGTTTGCTTAGGAGGCAGGGCTGGGATGGGAAGGTCTTGTAGGCCATAGTGAAATGTCTGCAGATTTTTCCTAAGTATCAATATTTCATTATTCTTTTGAGGTAGACGGTCATTATGTAGCTCAGGCTCACCTCAAATGTGCTATATGACCACCTCTACTTTCCAACTGCTGGTATTACACATACACCCCACCACTGCCTAAGTCCCAACCCGTGATAGCACCAGTTACCAGAGGACATGTGACAAGTGCCCGACTGCAGCCTCTCTTCAGAGGTACACAGTTTGGGAAGTGCAGTGGGTCACAGTGATTCCTGCTTGGCCGAGGGCACTGGTTCTAGTCTAGCTCTCTCTGCTTCTTGTCTTCCACACTGATGTAAGGAACTGTAGCCACACACTTCTGATACCATAAACTTGCTCACTCCTTCCTGTCATCATGGACTAAACTTCTGAAACTGTGGCCTGGGTGTAGTAGGATTCAGGTGTTACTTAGGGAAGCTCAGATGCATAGCTCCTGAGTGCAGGACCCCTATGGGGCATGGCCAGAACCTGTAGAGACCCGGGGAGCCCTGACCTGTGCCTCTGTTTGCTCCTGCATTCTCCGAGAGTGGATTGATCCTTCCATTGTGAAACATTGAACTCTCCAAAAATTGTCTTAAAGTTCAATTTATATTGTGAGTGTTCATAAACCCCTCAATAAATATTAATCCTTTATACAATATATTACAAATAAATATTTCTGCAGTATCTGGTGATGTGGGATGTCTTTCTGTATGCTGTAAAATAAAAGAACTGTTTGAGCGTATGGCAGGCATCTTAGAAGTAGGCGGGGAAATTGGAGCCTAGATAGAGGAAGGTGGGCAGTCAAGAAAAACACCATTCAGCTGTCCCCAAATCAATATATAAAAACAACACAAAAGAGCCACGGGCCACATGACAAGGCAAATTAATAAAAATAAATTAAATTAAGATACAAGAGCTAACTAACTATATGCCTAAGCCATAGGTCAAACAACATATAATTAATACAAAAATCTAACTAAGTTGCTTTTAGAAGTTTAAGCAATGGCAACAAGTCCAGACCATACAACTAGTCAAGTCCAAGGACTCTTTGTGCACCCAGGTTGGAAGCCTTTTGTCTCTTCAGTAGTTTCTGTAAGGTATGTGATTATAGCAACACAAACACAGTGCAGAAATAGGTCTGCGCTGGGGGTGCAATACTGTTTGCTGAGTGAATGAGCTAGTCAAGGAAATGGGTCAAAACCCATGGTGGCTCTCGGGATGAGAACCCCTGATGGTTCCTGCTATCAAATCCTGCTTTTCCCGAACCTGCTCAGGTAACTCATTTACATTTTTGGAAATATCTAGCAACTTTTTGATCATCTCTTTCCATATCACACAAACTAGTTTGCTTCATGAAACCCAAAGACGACTTTTTTTTTTAAGATAGGATCTGAGGATACAGTCATGGGTAGACTGGAACACAATCTGTAGATCAGGCTGTCCAAGAACTCACAGAGATCAGCCTACTTCTGCTTCCCTAGTACTAGGATTAAAGGTATGTGACATCATACACAGCTTAACACAAATAATTTTTACTAGAATAATAGTGTAGCATTGAAATCTTTATCAAGGATATTTTGTTCTCATTCTAGTCATCTGCTTGTCTTTTTTTAGTTTTTAGCTAGACTACATTTCCCAGGATTCCTTGAAGTTAGGTTGGGGCTGTGTGTTTCTAGCCTCTAGAAAGTAGATAGAAGTCATGTTGAACCATAAACTCCCATTTCAGGTTCCTCCATTTTCTCTTTCCACTCTCTTTTGGCCTTGCAAGTCCCGACTGAAGTTGGTAGTGCCATTTCTAAGGAATGGAAGAAACCTGAAGCTTGGATTCATAAATTGTCATGTGGAAGGCTTGTTTTGGAATGCCTGCCTGAAACAGGAAGGGAACAAGGGATAAACCTTTGTGTATTCCATGGGAACAAACCTGAAAGACCTTGTATCTCAGGCAGGCTTACTGACTTCAAAGGCAGTATGGGAAATTCCTTGGGTAGGACCCATCAGTGAGGCACCTTTTGGCATTGTTGGTGACGCGGAAAGAAAATGAAGGAGGCCCACATTTCACCCAGAACCCTTCCCAGAATTTCCCAGATTTTTCCCCCAAAGTATTTATTTTAATGTGCATTGGTGTTTTGCCTGTGTGAAGGTGTCAACTCCCCTGGAACTTTAGTTACACACAGTTGTGAGGCACTATGGATTGAACCTGGGTCTTCTACAGTTGGTGATCTTAACCACTGAGCCATGGCTCCAGCCCCACAGATCCTTTAAGTGAATTTTGTCATAGACTTTCTGGCTCTGCTAGTCACAGGACATCAATGTGGTGGGGGCAGAGGCTACTGGAAATGGGCAGCTGCAGTGACCTCAACTCCTCTATTTCATTAGATGGTGACTTTGAACCAGAAGAACTTATGCCTTTGTCCTTCACCAGTTCTTATGTGGAGACAGATGGTTCTACTATGCAACCCTTACATTATTATGAGGCTGCACAGTGTCAGGGAAGGACTAGGTTGATGGGTTAGAGTCCTGGATTCTAGACCAAGGTCTGTGCCACACAAGAAGGTCATGGTTTCTCTTTCAGCTAGTATCTTGGTTTGTAGAATGGAAATGGGGGTGATGGATGAAAGAAGAGATGATTTTGGGAGATGGTATCTAGGGCCTATAATCCTGCATATGCATATCTAATAGAAGCAGAATCCATGTAGGTTTTTCTTTTTGTTTGTTTGTTTGGTTTTTTTGAAAATGAGATCAAAACAGGTTCTCTTTGTGCCCTGCAGCTGAAACCCACATTGGGCTATAGCAGTAAGCTCTTCATGAAGGCTGCTTTTCATGGTCCTGTGAAGGGGGTGGGTGAGCAGTGGCCCAGCAGATGGGCAAGGTTGCCATAGGAGAGAGAAGGCACAGGCCAAACATTGCACTGCTGTTGCATTTGTGACCCAGACTGACCATTGCTGTGGAAGGCTGAACCGGAGAGGCCTGGCACGGGGCCAGAGCTGTCACCGTCTGGGCATCTGAGCCCAGAGAGCCCCCGAGGTCAGCTGTCTCTCTAGAGTGGAGAGCAGCCAATTCTTATTGTCTTAGCTGCCAGCTGCTGCCAAATCACAGCAAAGAACCTCAAGTACTAAAGGCCATTCTTACTGTCCTCTTCTACATCTCTTCCTGAAGCCTGGGCTGGTCATGGCCCCATCGCACCTGGACGGGGAGGGAGGGGGCAGTATGTGTAACCATTGGTGGACTGTACACATCTTCAGTACCCAATGAGGCCTGTGGGCCCCTTCTCAGACCAGTGTATTTTTATGCACAAAATAGGATTACAGAGGAAACCAATTAGATTGAAATGCAGTTATCCAAATATTAAAAAGACAACTTGGTGAGGCAGTAATAGATGCGTTTTTTCATTAACACATTAAAGAACAAGATTTAGTGGCAGATTTAATAACTCCCATCATTTCACACTAGTGAGGGGTGGTGGACACAATCTTTAGAGATAGCAACTTCCAAGCATTCAGGGGACAGCTGTGGTTTCTGCTGGTGATAGTCATAGGAGGGACCAATGCTCTGGGTGAGGGAGGTGCTTTGTTTCAGTTAGAGGTTAAACTGAAGACACAATTCTCTGCCCACCAGTCAAGATCATAGACCCTTGAATACTGTTTATGGACCCTCCACCCACAGCCTAGTAGAAAACGGCTGTCAGGAGATAAGAATGCACTAAGGTGTGGCTGGGGACACAGAGCAGTGAAACGGTCCTTGCCTTCTGTTCAGCAGGGCAGGTGAAGCCACAACAGGGTTGGCTAATTAGAGCAGAGAGCTAGCTTCTCACCACCCTGCCTGTGGTAAGCACAGCTAATTGATGGTGGTGGGAGCCCAGAGACACAGAACCCTTCTCAATCGGGCGCTCCGAGCAGCCATCACTAACGGATTGGAGCTGGCACCAAAGTGAAACCAATTTGCCATTCCAAGGCTAGAAGCTCTCTAAGGCCTGTTCTAGCCTGACATCATATGATTACCCATGATTAAGATATGCTCCCTGCCCACAAGGAACTTCTGAACGCCAAGTGTCTTAGAGGTCCTCTTGGAGCAAGCAGGGGCCCTACCTCCACACAGCTCCTCACCAGGCATTCAGTCATTTCACAGTCAGGGCATCGATTTTCCTTTTCGACTTGTAATTTCCACCTCCTGGATTCCATTATCACTCGCTCAATATACGACGGCTCGCCATTTCTCTGGCCACGGCTCCGAGACTCATGCATTGCTGAGTAGAAGCAGAAATGTTGCCTAAAACACATTACTACCTGGAAGTAATGATTGGGTTTTTAACACAGTCAAGACCTTGATGGTTCTGTGGATAAGCAATCACTCCACCTTCCTCCTTTCCCAGTCACCCGACTTCCCAGGAGGGATTTGGAATTAGCCCCACATGCTCAAACCTTAAACCTGGGCTAGCTCTGTCTTGCCCAAGACCCTCATGTCCATATGAATGACCCTGCAGATGCAGGCTGTTACCTCTCTCCTTCCACTTCCACTGCCATTGACTGATTCTTTGGAAAAAGATCCAAATCTGTTCATCCATGGCTGCTGCAGGCAAATAAATGTAGCCAGGAGTGGGTAATGAGGTGCGGCCAGCGGCTCTCAGGATGAAGCCTGCGGTCACCAACTCCATAGCCTCAGCATTACTCGGTCAGAAAAGTAGGTGTTGTCTCTAGTGAAGCAGAACCTGAGTGACCTGCTGATGTGTTTGCTGGAATAGATGCTACAGGCTGAAAGTGGGGCCCTACATGAACACACTACTACCTAGACAGTCACTTTGGGGGACTCAGCTGCTTCTGCCTGCCTGTCCTACTTTCTCAAGACAACCAGCAGCTAGACGGAGCACAGCTGGGGCTGAGGCATTGAGGCATCGGAGCTGCAGGGTGAATGGCGGGCATGGTTAGAAAAGGAGAGGTTTCGTTTCAAGATAAGACATTGGAATTTTGCTCTAAGACAAGTAGGAGTGGCCATTTTTCCCCAGGGCATAAGAACTAGGGCTCAGCCATTATTCTTTCTATGCCTGAGGATGCCACCATCCCTTTGAACCCCGACTAACCAGCTATCTCTCTGAGGACTTGACTGCCCTAACCTATGACTCTATATTAACAAAATTTCTAAATCCAGGTTAATTAAAATTCCTAGGTACAAGCTACTTGAGTGGGGAGGGTAAAGAGGATTATAAAAGAGCATTCAGTGGCAGTGGTGACCAGCCACAGAGCAGATGACCAGCAGGTGGGATTGTTTTCATTCTAGATACCCCCTCTAGGGATGGGAAAACAGACCACAATGCTGGCCCTAGGTGGATGATCCAGGGTTGAGCCTACTTCCTACTTTGGAGGACCAAGTCTTGCATGCTAAAGAGGAACAGGGTCATCTTTTAGCTCTTGGGCAAGTCAAGAAGATACCCACCCCATGCTTGCACTTGACTCTCACAGCTTTACTTAGATAATCTGAGACACGGCTAGGATGCCATTTCATATTTTTAACAATCCTACCTGGAAACAGGGCCATCCCTATTTTAGATATGTGGATCAGAGTTCAGAGGACACCTGTTCATATATATTTTCAGGTTCTTCTGTCCAGAAACAAAAAGCTGGACTAGGTACTGGTGAGGTGTTGACCAGTAAAAAGCGTCTGCTGCTGTGCCTGATGTCCTGAGTTGGATCCTTGGACCCACACAGTAGAAGGAGATAACCAACTTCAGCAAGTTGTCCTCTGACTGCTACACCTATGCCATAAGATGTGCACACAGGCACACAAATACACAAACACACGTGCATGCATCTATGCACAGAAAAGAAAGAAAGTAGTAAGAAAAGAGAATTGGACTAGAGACACACAGATAGTGATGCTAATAGTTAAGAAAAGAGACCATTCTAAGAATGACGTTGACTAAATGCTGGGGAGGGTGCAAGGCTCAAAAGCTCTTAGGCCCTGAACATCATATCCCCCCTTTTTTAATAGGTTGTTTGTTTATGTAGCACCTGCCTTTCCCACACTTAGAGAGCTCAGAGTTTTCTCATTCATACTCTATTTTCTTGTCTTTCTCCTGTGTTTGAAGAGTTCTAATCTACTGCCACTGGCTTTTTCATGGTAACCTTGGTGCCTCTTCTTTGTGCTTTATTCTCCAGCCATAGCCTACTGTATACATGAGGAAACTGAGGCACAGAGAATTAAGCAGCTTGCCCAAAAGGTGTCAGTGCTGGGGCTTAAAGCCCAGTTTGCTTCCAGAGCCCATGTCGTTTATGGAGCCAGTGAATGTGCCCTCCCCTCCCCTTCCGGAGGACGGCAGAAATCACAGGACAGGGATCCACGGGACGAAGTTTGTGATTTCACTTAGGACGACTATTTTCTTCTGAAGGGTCTCCACTTCAACCCATCTTCTGCCCCTGGGGAAGGACATTTAACTTTTAATGTGTTGGAAGATATCAGAAAATAGAAAAACAAAACAAAACAAAACAGGTAACTACACAGATAATCAAAACTGTCTAATACAAAGGGAAAAACCAAACAAATCAAACCATAGCTTCTTCTATAAAAAAAAATATGATTCTTAGAGTTATTTTGTGAAAAAGCTCATCTGAATTGATAAAAAGCAAACATACAAAGATAATTCACAAAAGAGATAATAGCATTTTAATGTTAGTGTTTATATTAAACAAATATGGAATTACAAATAAAATTATAAGTAAAGTTACTAAGACCCTATAATGCTATCCAACACTTGAGACCTCACAGTAAAAGCAAATGCACAGAGAGTTTATGACAGCTTCATGAGTGGTGCAAGAGCTGGGCATGATGGCACACACTTGCAACTTTGACACTTGAAAGGCAGAGGCAAGAGGATCGGGAGTTCAAGGCCAGCCTTCACTACATGTTGTGTTCAAAGCCAGGGTGGTCTACATGAGAAAAACAAACTGCAAATAAAAGAAAGAGAAAGAGTTGTTTAACATCATTAAGAAAATAAATGAGCCAAGTGTGGAGGCAGAGAGGAGTAGGTGAACATCAGGAATTTGGAGGGACATGATTGACACTGTTACATTCCAGGTGAATGCAAGCTTTGGAAATCGTTACAATACATGCTATAGACTATAGTTTCTGCTTCTTCCAAAAGATAAATACAGACTCACCAAGTAGTTTGGGTATGTAGCCAAGTCTACACAAAAACTTTGCACATGGCTGGACCCAAGTTTAATTTCCAGCACCCATATGGCAGCTTACAACTGTCTGTAATTTTAGTTCCTAGGGATCCTAGGCCTCAGCTTCCAGGGATTTACACATATGTGCACATGTCTACCCCCCATACACATAAAAATAATAGAAGTCAATCTTTTTTTTAAACAAAAAAACCTTTATACAAATGTTTATAGTTGCAGTAGTCATAAGAGCCCAAACACGGAGATAGGCTAAATATGCATCAGTGCTTAAACACCATGGTATGTCCGTACAGTGGAATATTATGCAACCACAAAAAGGAATTATAATTTCTTTTACAATTTGAATGGATGTTATAAACCCTAAACTAGGGACTGGGGAGATCGCTAAACTGGTAAAGCGTTTGTTGTGCAAATACGAGACCTGGGCTGGGATCCAAAGTTCTCTTGTGAAAGCTGAACTTGGTGGTTAGCTAGCATCTGTAACCCCGGTGCTGTGGGAAGGGGAAACAGGATACTGGTGGCTCACTGGCCAGAAAGTTATCCAAAACAACCAGCTTCAGATTCAGTGAGAGACCCTGCCTCAAAACTAAGGGAGAGAGGAACAGAGGGAGGGACGGATGAGGGTAACCAGTGTCCACTTCTGGTGTCCACACCTGCAGACATGGACACACACACACACACACACACACACACACACACACACCCTATGCTACATGAAAGAAAACAGTTAAAAGAGTGTACATGCTATGTGATTTCATCTATGTGAAATATTCATAAAAGGCAAATCTATTAGAGATAGTAAGTAGATTATATCAGTTTCTAGAAGCTTGGAGGGCAAGCGTGTGATAAAAATGTTTTAGATTTAGATGATGGCCATGCTGCAAAGCTTTGTACACTACATTTTTTAGATTTTAAAGAGAGTCTTACTCTGTAGCCCAGGCTGGCCTAGAATTCATAATTCTTCTACTCCTGCTTCCTAAACACTGAGATTACAGGTGCACACCACAGTGCCTATTCTAGTTCAGTTGCTTGCAAGGCAATGCTCCTGGAGCATCTGCCTGTTAGTGATGGATGGGAGCTGCCTCGGCTTCCCTCTATCTCAACTGTGGTAACACTGACATGTCTTTTAAGAGATCTTGCTGAGATAGCTCAGTGTCTCACTCTGGTAAGTTGCCTGTGTAAGGACCTGGATTCATTCTGGGGGCAGGGCCCAGGTCTGTGAGTGAAATTCCACAGCAGCCAATGGATTCAAAGGTTGGATTTGCGCCAAAAACCTCCAATGTCTGCTGCACCTACCCCTTTGACCAATCCTAGAACATCAAGGTGTGTCACATCTTGATTACGTAGTTTTTCTTTAACCACCCCCCATTGGGACAACCGTCTCTTACCCGCTTCTGCTGTGCAGAGCTAGGTGATGCACCGGGGTTCTCATTCTCTGTAGGTAGCAATAAAATCCGCACTCATAACAACGTGTCCAGCCTCCCTGGTGGAAATTCTTACTCTCGAGCATAACAGCTGATAGTGCCCTTTCCCTGTACTTTCTTTCTCTGCTCACTGGATGACCTGGTAAGCTGGGCTGGTGGGCCTTGCTCTTCTCCCTCATTCCCTCTACTCCATGAAAAACAGATTGCACTCCAGATTGCACCCCCAGGTCTGTTCCCTTATTTGGTCACTTCCTCCTCCTGAGGCTGACTACCGAAGTCCAGTATTCAAAAGCCCCCTTTGGCTCATCTCATTAACAGGCCCAATTAAAATTAAATACCTCATCCTAACTCAGGGTTCCCCCGTTTTCCTTTTCAAACCACCATTTTCCTATGGGCTATGCCAGTCGCCTTTGTATGTACAGGCAGGCCTTTGTCCTCCGGGAGAAATAGCCGCTCCCCCTTGTTCTTGTTCTCCTCCCTTGTCCTCTGCCTCCTGTCTTTGTCTCTTATTCTCTGTCCTGTGCCCCTCTGCAGCACATAAATCTCCTTTGTTCTGAGAACTTGGTCTTGAGGTATCCTGAGCCACACTGGTCCTTTCACAGTTCATCAAGCTGTGGAAGTCAAGGCAGCAGGCATTGGAGGAGCTGGTCACCTTGCATCCATAATTGGGAAGCAGAATGTGATGATGGATGCTTGCTGGTGCCCAGCTTACTTTCTATTCAGGCCAGGACCTAATCCCAAGAATGATGCTACCCACCCCCAGTGGGTAAGTCTTCCTGCCTTAATTAACCTAATCAAGATACCCACCCCCTCCTGGGATGCCCAGGCCTACCTAACCTACATAATCCCTTACAGGTATGCCCGAAGGCTAGCTCTTAAATGATTCTGGATTCTGTCAAGTTGACAACACAACTTCACTCTTCACTCTTCAGTAAATAAATCATGGGCCCCAAATCCTTGCTGGGGTCTCTTCTGAGGAAGCCCAGTCTGAGAAAGCATCTTCTGGTCACTCTTGCTGTATAAACTTTAACCTAGAGCCCTTTTGAAGCACTGTATATAAAGAACATGACCTAGGGCATTGCAGTGGGGGTGGTTTTCCTGTGACATTCAGATTATTAATGTTTAGTAACAACTGGGGAGGATTTTTTTTTTAATATTAATGGTGTTGTGGTCTACTTGTACTGAACACGTGAGAGACTCAACTCAAGGCAGACTGCACTGGCAGCTTCCAAACATAGTCTGACCAGTTAAGGATGGGAGCCTGATAAAATCCAGAAAGTTGTTCCAGAAGTTATAGCCCACCGGTGCTCCTGTCCCATCCCTTGCCTGGTCACTCCAGAGGATTGGTGTTGGGGTGAATAGGGTCAGGCTTGGGATATCAGGTGTGCCTGGAGGCTCAAGCCCTGGTATCACATAAATTGGGTATAGTGGTATGTACCTGTGGTCCCAGCTCTCATGAAGTAGATCCAGGAGAAAGGCAAGTTCAGATGCATTCTCTGCTGCATACTAAATTCGATATTGGCTTGAGATAAGTGAGAAAAATTGTACTTGGAGAGATGGCCCTTCTTTTGGAATCTCACATGTCCTGTGGCCCAAATTACACAAATGAAGGCAACTGGTCCATCTCTGCCTGGACTGCTCACAGTGCTCTGGGACAAGGTCAGCAGGCCTGGGGGCTGTGACTGCACCTCCTGTTTGCCAGATGACCTTCATCCTACCCGAACCCAGGTTGGCCTTCTTTGGCCCCAAGGAAAGCTGTTCCTAGCCTTGAGGCTGGGCCAAAGGTAGGGACACTTGGGTGACGTGTGCTCCTGCTCCTTCTCTGTTGTTCTGCCTACTGAAAATGAGAAAGAGTACAGTACCTGAGACTGGTGTGTGGGATGTGTGTGGTAGGTGAGGGCGTGCTCTGTCCTGTGAGCCTGGCACCTTCTCTCAGGACACCAAACTCCTGCTGCGTGGAGGGGAACTCTTGGTGAGTGTGAATGAAGGTGAAGGTGGTGTTTCTGAGTTGTGCCCTCGGCATCGGGGATCTTGGGTTACTCCCCAGAGCACAGCTGCCGGAACATGAGGACCTGTGAAGCTGCCAACGCTGCCTGGGCTGCTCCAGGCACCTCTGCCGCATTCTTTTTCACAGACAAACAGATTCCTTTGCTAGCTGGAACAGTTTGACTAACAGAGCAGCTGTGGGAACAAACAAGAGGCAACTTAATGAAAGGCTGGGGTTGTTTTCTGGGGTCTGCCTGGACCCATACTCCCTCCCAGGGACCCAGGAAGGGGAAGGAAAGCCCTGTTTCGCTGCTGCCTGTCCAGCCCCCTGGGTGGGCCCTCACAGAGGCAGTCCACAGGTGCTTCTTGGCTCCTGCCATGTTTAACTCTCTGCTCTGTGATCCCCAACTGGCTGTTGACTAAGCTGGGAGAGAAAATATTCAGAAAAAGGGTCTTTCTTCCCTCCAGAGCCCAACAAGACTTCCCTCACAAAGAGTCTTCTTCCTGGGGTACGCTGGGGGCACAGGAGGGAAAGCAGTCAGTGCAGGTGTATTATTAGATTATATTCTACATTAAAAGAACCGTTTGTGCACCGGAAGTTGGGAAGCCCGCCCCCCAAAGATGTGGACCAAAATCCAGATGGAGAAAGTGGCCCCTAGCCAGCTAGAATTTTTTGTCTTCTGTTCTTGCTGTGGAATTCCCAGGCTAGGGTTTACTTAGGGTGGAGTTGTCAGCCAGCCAAGGTCACGGCCAACAGCTCTAAGCTCTGTGATTTGTGCAACACTCTCCCAGCACCGGGCTATGTGGCAACTGGGAGCCCAGACCTGGTAAAGGCCAGAACAGAGTGGTTAAGCAATGTGTGAGTTTCCTGGGAAACAGTCACGAGGCCACTGCTCAGTGGGATGAGGGTGAGGGCAGCTGCTGAGGGCGTGGCCCTGTAAGGCAGCTCTTCAGTAGCTGAGGAAGACCGCCAAGGAGCTCACAGCTCAAGGCTGGGCATGCCTTACCTTGAAGACCTGGGTGAAGCATCAGAACAGCTGGCATGGGGTGGTGGCCATGTCACCACGCTAAATTTGAGTGCACTTTGGAGGACCCTGACTAGCCAGTTTTCCCATCTTCTTGGTTCTTCCCTGACACCCAGTAGGTATTTGCTAATTATCTGTAGACTGATGAAATGATGAGAAAACTCAATGCTTGGCCTCCTTAGGAAACATGCTGTTTCTAAGATGCCAAGGAAACATCCCTTTCATAGACTGCAGGGCAGTGATTCTCAACCTTCCCAATGCTGAGAACCTTTAATATAGTTCCTCATCCTGTCATGATCCCCAACCATAAAATTATCTTGTTGCCATTCCATAACTGTAATTTTGCTATGGAGATGAATCATAGTGTAAACATCTGAGACGTGATTCCAAGTTGACACCCACAGGTTGGGAACCCCTACCCTAGAGGGCCAGAAGGCCTCCTGTCATACCACATGTAGTAGGGCTCATTCAGGCATTATTTTTCACTAAATTGTATTTATTTTGATTTCTCATTATCATCACGTGTGTTTGTATGTGTGCATGTGAGAGAGATGTGTGTAGCACATATGGAGATCATAGGACAACTTGGGGAAGTCACTTCTGTCTTTCCACCCTGAGGTCATCTTCAAGCTTGCTCAGCAAATGCTTTTTTATAGCTCGCCAGCTCGCCAGCCCCTGAGCATTATTTTTCTGTGAATTTCCAATGAAGTTCAGAGTACCAGGGAAGAGATGCTGGTCAGTGCTCACCGAGAAAATCATGGCTCCACCATGTCCAATGAGCCGGCATCAGAATCTACTGGGAGGAAACAGAGTAGCAAGACATTCATTGTCTACAACTTTTTCCATTTTCTAAAGAAGTTTGTATTCAGCAGCTCCAGAGAAACAGGAAGTGGAATGAAGAGGATCTGCTTCTCTGCATTGCAAGATCTGAAGGATAAGGAAGCTGGAGGCAGGGAATGCAGTTCTGATCCTCTACTCTGGGACCTGGGAGGGAGATCTGGAGAGTGAATGTCACAGTTTGGAAGGGGTATCCCCAAATCATTTCATGGGCTACACCATAAAAAGAAAGCTCAGTGAGTGCCGTGCTGTAGAGAATGGAGATTCTGTTGGTTGTTGGGGTTAGCAATGGTGCCTGGCAGTTCCCTGGATGGCTCTGCAATAGTGACTCTGAAAGATAGCATGGTTAACAGTTAGTAGATGTGAATCGGGGTTCAGTAGGGGGGTGCATCACAGACTCTTCAAAGGTTCAAAGGAACATCTTTCCTCTAGTCAGAGAACACCATCTACACCTTACCATGACTATTCTAGGGGCAACTAAGGTATTCACTTGACTTCAGAGTGCTGGAAACTTCCAGGACTCCCGTTGGTGATGGGTGATGGTAACAGTGTTCAAATACCTAATTCCCTCTTGCTGATCAGAGTGTGATCTGTTGAGGGGCAACCTAGGGAAAGCTTGGTGGCTCCGTATCAATGTACCCTGCCCCATTGAGCCCACAAGTTGAGACAGCACCTACAGCATCTGCACTGTTTCCTTTTTGTTGTCTCAGTATGTATCTAAGACTCCATATGTAGCCAAAGCTGACCTTGAACTTCCTTTCTTCCTGCCCTAATCCTCCCAAGCTCTGGGATTCCAGTCTTGTCACATAGGGATGCACTTTAACAAGTTCCTCTGGGGGTTATGTGCACATTAAAGTTGAACAAGTGCTGGCCTAGGTTCTGTTAGCCACCCTGGCATATTCAAATACTGTTTTACAGAAGAGAGGATCTGAAGGGCAGACATCTGAGGAAGTCTGGGCATTTGCCTAAAGGATCATTTAAAACACCAGTTCTCAACCTGTGGGTTGTGACCCCCGTATGGGGTTGTATCTCAGATATTTACGTTGTGATTCTTAACAGTAGCAAAACTATAGTTATGAAGTAGCTATGAAAATACTTTTATGGTTGGGGGTCACCAGATGGCTATTAAAGGTTGGGGGTCACTGGATAGTGGTGGTTTGCTCTTAGTCTGTGACATACGTTCAAGTCACATGGTGCTATTCCACTCAGTCCTCTGCTTTCAGAGAGAGGATCAGCTGGCCACGAGATGACGGAGGTGCACTTTTCTTGGTGCACTTGACCGAGTTGTGTGTGAGTGCAGTGTGGGACCGCTCTGTGCAGATGAAGGCAGTTGGGCCCAGATTGGGAAGCCACAAAACCAGGCAACTACAGACATCGTATTAGATCCTCTCTTCCTCCCCTCGCTTTCTCTATCTCTTTCTTTCCTTTTCTTTCTTTCTGTTTTTTTGAGACAGAATTTCTTTGTAGTCCTGCCTGTCCCGGAACTTGCTCTGTAGAGTAGACTGACCTCAAACTCAGAGATCCACTCTGCCTCCTGGGTGCCGGGATTAAAGGTATGTGCCCCCACACCTGACTTCTTTCCTTCCCTTCTCCCTCCCCTCCCTTCTTCTTTCCTTTCTTTCTTTCTTGTATCCATTTCTCTTTCTTTTATACAGATTCCCATTGTATATCCCCAAATGACCTAGAACTCCTCACATAAACCAAGCTGGCCTCAAACACAGATCTGCCTGGTTCTGCCTGCCAAGTGCTGGCATTAAAGGTCTGTGCCACCACCGCACCCGGCAGAGCCTTTTTTTTTTTTTTCTCCTGTGCTGGCATGGAACTTAGAGCGGAGCATGCTAGGCAATCACTCTCCCATAGAGCTCTGTCCCGAGCCTCAGAAGCCACATGCTTTGACCTTGGCTCTTTGCCAGTACTTCTCAAAGTGTACTCTGGGTGCTAGTGCTGGTCCACAGTCTGCCTGGCACCTGTCCTCAGTGAGCTAAGTCCAGAAATTAGCAGCAAGTGTTTGGAAACTTTCATAGCATGTTGACAGAGGCTTCGGATGTCTGCTAAATTTAATAATAAAGGTCTGGGCTTGCATTTTATATGCTGTGTTTCTTTTTCATTTCCTTTTTCTAGCAAATCATTTTTATTGTATCTGCCTATGATAGATTGAAATTAATTGAATCCCCCCCACAACACACACACACACACACACACACACACACACACACATACACACAACTAGCCCTATATCCAAAGCTGGTTTAAGGACTACTGCTTTCGCGTCAGGGAAAAAGCTCATCTGGCAAAGGCACCTGCCACCAAGCCTGCTGATGACCTAGGTTCAGTTCCCAGGTGGAAGAAGAGAACTGACTGGAGAAAGTTGTCCTCCACATGTATGACACCACACACACACACACACACACACACACACACACACACACACACACACAGAGTCAATAAAGTGTAAAAATAAAAAAAAATGCTGCTTGACTTTGGAACATTTCAAGTCCAGAAGAAATTTGAAAGTCAGGAAAGAGCTAAGGCTTGCCTAGCTTGGCTAAAGCAAATGAAGAGCCAAGTTGATGGGCCAGGCTGACTTGGCCAGTGGAGCTCATCCTTCATGTCCTCAAATGTCCCAGAGGCTTCTTTATCATAGAGAACGTGGGAAGGCAGGATGGGGTGGGATGGGGCTGAGGGATGTCAGGCTAAGGCATTTCACCTCTCGGGTGTCGGGTTTTTTTTAAACTTGTAGCAGGGGCTCCTGCAAGTGGGGCACACACAGATCTCCACCAGCCTCCCCACCTGCACAGAGGACACTGTTTTAGGCAGAAATGTCCAGGCACTAGAAGCACCCTTCTCTCCCCGCCCAACCTGGCGCTCTCTCATCTGGCAAAAGAACAAGCCATTTCGTTTTATGAGCCTGCAAACCTCCTGCTTCCCTAGTCTTCCAGCCTCCTAGCTGGCCAGCTGCCAGGCTGGGCCTGACATACAGGCCACCGACATCCCTACCCAGACCCTGGGCCCTGGCTGTTCTGAATTCTGGCGGCTTTATTTGGTGCACCTCAGCAGCGGCTGCAGTGAAAAGTTGGAAAGAATCAAGGCCTAGGCCCTCCTAGGGGCTTGCTGGTAGCCATCTATAAGCACCTTTGCATTCTGGTCTTCTTTTTCTGCTGCCTCTAATCCAGAAAAGCAGGCTTCGGGTATCCAACAGGGAAGCACTGAACCAGGCAAGAAGTTTCAAAGTCCCCTTCCCCAAGATGGTCACATGAGGTGTGTAAATGTTCCTCGTGTCCTTCCCCACAGCACTGTTGATTTCTGTGTGCAGATGTGCGAGGAGGATTGGAGAGGGAGGCCACACATTGCTCAGGGACCCTCAGACCACCCGGTCTCTCTGAGACATGCGCCCTGTCCACCTGCAGCCCCCCTCCACCTCCCACCCCCGGGTGTCTGGAGGCTGCCTGTCAGATTAGCCCTGCGGCTGGCCTCCTGTTTAATGAGTGTGGCGCCTGGTGTGCGGCTCAGCCCCTGCTTGTTTAGACAGCCTTGCAGGCTGCGCCACGCGTCTCCCACACCCGGCAGCGAAGGGGCGTCCCCTGGAGAAAGCCAGCTCCTTTATTCTTTCCCAACTGAGCCTGGCTGCTCCTGCTAGGGTCAAACGGGTCTTGGCAAAGGTCTGCTGGGGCCTGGGGTGCCTTATTTCCTCCGAGACTGAAGCTGGTCTAGGGGATGATGGGTGGTGGGGAGGCAGCAGGTTGGTAGCCTGGCACTTGGCTGAGTTAGCTTCCCTGGGATCCATCTTTTTAGTGCTTTTTGATGGGTTGTAAAGGAGCCGTTTGGTCAACATTGGTTCTCCGTCTGGGGGATCCAGTGGATTCCTTGAGATGAAAAGAACCCGTGCTCCAAACAGAATCGTTTATGTTCTAGGCTAGCCTCCGATTATCTGGGCAGCGAAGGTAGATAGCATTTCTGACCCTGCCTCCACCTCCCCGAGTACTGGGATTACAGGTGCATTTTACCAATAGGTTCGATGCTATGTTGGGACAAAACTGGCTTTGTCTGTGCTAAGGCAAGCATTCTACTCAGTCTCCAGCCCTGAGATAGGAAAATTGTTGATTCCTAATTTCTCTGCCATCTGGAAGCCATGGCTTTTGTCAACCCCTCAAAGGCATTCTTGGCCCATTTCTCATGCTGCTGTTCACCCAATATTTATGTCCCACCCAAGGGCCAGAGAGGACCTAAAACATTTTTTTTATTTTATGAAGTTTAAAACTATTTTTTTATTATATCTTATAAACTTATGACTTTCAAATAGTTTCAGACTAGAAAAGCTGCAAAAATAGCACCGAGTCCCTGACTTCTTTTTATTCTGCCTTCCGTCAGGTTGGGCATTCTGTCTCTGGCTCCCACCTCCCTCCTACCATCTCACAATCTCCCTGGAAGCCATGAGGTTAAAGCAGCTGTGAACTGCCTAAACACAAACAAACAAATGAACAAACAGGACTTGTCTCTGAAAAACAACTGGGCTGGCAAGAGGAATCGAGTGAGGGCGCTTGCCCGAGTCCCATCTCTGGACCCCACATAAAAGGTGGAAGGAAGGTTAGGGACTCTGCAGAGTTGTCCTCCGGCTTCCACACGTGTGTCTTGGTAAAAGTCCCTCCCTTTGAGTCATACACACACTCACAATAATAATAATATAATAAGATAAAAATTGGGATTGAGGATGAGGCTTAGTTGGGAGGGGGTGTGTCTAGTACACACAAAGCCCTGGCTTGATCCTGAGCATAGCATAATATCAGGTGTGGTGAGCACACATGTAATCTCAGCACTGGGGAGTTGGAGGCAAGAACTCCTTGTCTCAACAAACAAACACCGAACAGAAAAAGGAGGTGGTATAGGGGCTGGAGAGATAGCCGAGTAGAGACAGGCTCCGACTTCCATTCCTAACGTCATACAAATAACCAAAAACCACACTAGAGTTAATCAAAATCAGGAGATTAATACCAATCTAACACCATTACCTGATCCATAGATCTTGTTCAAATCTCATCAAGTGCCCCAGGAGGGTCCTTTAGAAAGAAAACAAAAGTGCTTTTCTGGTGCAAGATTCAGTGCAGAATCACACGGTGGATGCAGTTCAGTCCCATCTTTAAGCTCACATCATTCCTTGATCTGTCTTCTCTTATGACATGAGCTCTTTGGGAGCACTGGCTGGTTCTTTTGAAGATTGCCCATGGCTTGGCCTTTTCTGGTATTTCTGGTTAACTAGATTTGGTTTCTGTATTGTTGGGCAGAAGCATCATTTCAAGGATGCATGTCCTCAATGAATAACCGCATGGTACATAAATGCCCACTCGTTATACCACTGATGATGCGATTGTGCCCATTTGGCTAAGGTGAGCCTTTCTTTTGGTTTCCCTCTGTACTCATACATATTCAAAGGGAGATCTTTTTGGTTTTTTTAGAGACAGGATTTCTCTGTATAACCATGGCTGTTTTGGAACACTTTGTAGACTAGGCTGGTCTTGAACTCACAGAGTTCCACCTGCCTTTGCCTTCTGAGTGCTTGGATTAAATGCATGCCCATCACCACCCGTGAGGATTTTTTTTTTTTAAAGAGAGCTCTGACTAGATTACCTCTTCTTCCTGAGCCCAGTTGAAACCCTGCCTCCTTATCCTGCCCCAGGGCTTTTGTATTAGCTGCCCCTTTTGCTGGGAGTGCTCTTCCATCTACTAATCCCATATAAGACTTCTTGATGTCCTGTGGACCTCAGTCTACAAGGTCACCTAGGTGGGGCCAGCCACAGCACCCTATTTTGGTTCTTCTTTAAGATTTATTTATTATGTATACAGTATACAGAAGAGGGCACCAGATGTCATCATAGATGATTATGAGCCACCATGTGGTTGCTGGGAATTGAACTCAGGTCCTCTGGAAGAGCAGTCAGTGCTCTTAACCTCTGAGCCATCTCTCTAGCCCCCCTATTTTGGTTCTTAACATGGATCTTGCCACCACCTGATACTTGCCAATTTGTCAGCTTGTTGCCTATTTTTAATGCTAAAAAAAAGAATCTAGGCCTCCTCACACCTTGCTTGGTGTAGTGCCTGTGCTCCAGTGTAGCCTCAGCTGTGAAATGAATGTTGGTGGAGAGCTTGCTGAGTGAATTCGGGATGAAGGCTTGCTCAGTAACTTGTTGTGGCCTGAGGTCCAAACTCAGAAGTCTTGGAGTCTTGCCAGATTGTTTGTTGGCGGCAGCTAGCTCTGCTGGGCTTGTGCTCAAATAGGGCAGGTGCCTGCGGAGTAGCTAGAGCATTCTGTATGGCACTCATAAGTGTGTGTGTGTGTGTGTGTGTGTGTAGAGGAAATAACCAGAAGGCATTATGAGATAGGGTAGAGGGAGGTGAAAATGTCTTTGAGCCCTTAATTATAAATCCTCTTCGCATTTCTTCCTTTCTACATTCTTTTTTCTGTCTTTCCA
>PVIH01017946.1:0-40145 GCA_004025045.1 Sigmodon hispidus | reverse complement strand
GCATTGTTCTACCAGACATTCGAAGAAGAGCTAATACCAATTGTAAGGATTCCTGGCATTCCACGTAGCTGAGCCAACTCTGCTCAGGTGGGATGCACCTTGTGGGTGTGGCTTCAAAAAACCCTGCAGCACTGCTTTCAGCATGCATATCCATCCATACATGCCCCTTCTCTTAAAAGAGACTGTGCGCATGTTCGGCCCTCTCTCTGTCTCCTGGTCTGTCCTCCCCTGCTTCTGCACCCACATGGAAACTCTCTCCTAAATAAATTCTTATGTGTGGCAAAAAAAAAATTATGAGAGAACAAATCAAAATTTTGGCACAACTAAGTCAAATTACATGAACTTAAATGCAAAAGTAAAAACAAACAACATACACAAACAAAATTAGCAAAACAAAATCAAAAAGTATTTTTATTATGAATAAAGAAGTCACATTTTCTATCCTTGTATATCCTTAATTCAAAGTCCCTTCCCCCTCCCACCACATCAGGTCATTCTCTCTTCTCCACATCTCTCCATCCCCACCATGGGCAGGGGATACCAAGGTCCCAAGGTCCCAATATTGCTTAGTTCAGCCTCCACTCCTGGCAAATCCAGTTTTCTCGCCCCAATATCAAGACTGAGTCAGGTGTTCCTCTAGGGGGAGTGGGATGCAAGGTGTCAGTCCAAGGTGTTTCTGATCCCAAGCTGTTCCGTGGTTGTGGTTTGCAGCTTGGGCATGCTTTTCTTTTCTTTTTTAAAGTCCACTAATGAGGGAGTAGATCCCTTGCTTATCTCTCTGGGTTTGTGATTTCTTGATCAGGAGGATATTCTCCAAATCCATCCATTTGCCTGCAAATTTTAGGATATCATTTTTTCTTACTGCTGAGTAGTATTCCATTGTGTAGATGTACCACAGTTTGTTAATCCATTCTTCAGTTGAGGGGAATCTAGGATGTTTCCAGGTTCTTGCTATTACAAATAATGTTGCTATGAACATAGTTGAGCTAATGCCATTGGAGTGTGACTGTGCATCTTTAGGGTATATGCCCAATAGTGGTATTGCTGGGTCCTTGGGGAGATTGATTCTCAATTTTCTGAGAAACTGCCATACTGCATTCCAGAGTGGCTGAACAAGGTTACACTCCCACCAACAACGGAGGAGTGTTCTCCTTGCTCTGCACCTTCTCCAACATAGGCTGTCTTCTGTGTTTTTTTTTATCAAAAGTATTTTTAAAATTGATAATTGGCAAAACGTATTTTATAATTACTGAGTATTTATATGCTCATCATCTCATGCATAGTAATTCTTAATTGTAACAATCAAATTTATCAAAAATTTCTCTTATGGTTAACACATTTTGTGTCCTATTTGAAAATATCATTTTCAGAGTCTAGGTTGCTAACCATTATACCATGGAACCCCTAGAAATGGAGAATATAGAGTCTCAACTGAAAATTTCTTGTCGTTCACCAAGAAAGGCTTCTAGTAGCAGGGACTGAATTGCATTCAGTTGAGTTATTGGCCAAAGGGGTTACATTGAAATTTTCAAACAACCCAGGCTGTTGGTAAGACAAAGAGAGCTCTTTGCACAATGACAGTGGGGTACCATTCCTGAGGGCAACACTCATACTACTCATTAAACATGGAGAAGTTGAGCTGGTATCTACATGGAGCCTTCACTCCTAATGTTCTAGTGTCTTTGGTGCAGTAAGGTACTCTGCAGGCTACCAAAAGGAAAATTTGGACACCAACACAGGCACAAAAAATTTGAGGTATAATATTTCCTACCTTTAAAATATACTAAGGCAATTGTGGCACAAACTTGGAGAAGTAGCCATTGTTTAATTTGACTTGAGGCCTACTCCAGGAAAAGGAACCCATACCCAATACTGATTGGATAACAAAGAACCAAAGACTAGATAGTCCAGAGACCTAGGATGAAACCAAGCACTACTGGAAAAAAAAGTATCAATACAATGGCTCCTAATGATATTCTACTATGTTGTATATGGTATTGGCCCAGACTTTCTGGGATAGACTTGTGGTTTTAGTTTTATTTTTAGTGCTATTTAGCCTTAAATAATTATATACAGGCTTATGATTGACTTAGAGCCAAGGCATATATAGCTTGTTAACTTTTTAAATCTGAACTTACTATTTTAGCTATGCAGCTATTATGTCTCTTGGCAGGTCTGGTGACTATGACATTTGTTTTAGTTTTTTTTTCAGGGAATAAATTTTATTTATTTATTTTATTATGAATAAAATCTTATTTTTTATTCATGTATACTCTTGTTCAAACTACCTTCCCCCTCCCGCCCCTCCCAGTTACTCTCTCCTCTCCCCATCTCTTTATCTCCTCCCAAGCAAGGGCAGGATGTATTTAGCATTATTTTAGTCTGGTAGTTTTGTCTACACTGCCTGTTTGCCTTCTGGCCAGTGAGCTTTTTATTAAACTAGTAGGCAGGATGAATATTTACAACACACCATAATCTCACTACACTGCTATACTCATAGACCAGTGCCTTATCCAGTTGTAGTCAGAGAGGCTTCCCAGAGAGGCGGAAACAGATGCACAGACCCACAGCCAGACATTACTTAGAGAGTCTAAATGGGAGGCTCCCTGAAATCCTTCCCCTCAGAACTCAAGGAATCCAAGAAGGAAGAGGCAGAATGATTGTTGAGAGCCAGAGAAGATGGAGGACACTGGGAGACCAAGGCCTGTTGTGCCCAAGTTCAGATCCCCAAAGAAACCACCAAAGACTGGAGAAGTCCAGAATGCAACAGCAAGGTTTATTTAGATAAATACAAGCCATGGCAGGGAACCCAGTCCAACTCTTGCCATAGCAAGATCAGGAGGGGCTCCCAAGGGGAGCTTAACAGTCACTTTTAAAGGGAAAAAAACAATTTGGGGTTATTATAGTACAAGGTTGTGTGCTGACAGCTAATTTGGGGAATTTCTCCTTGAATCTGGGCCCAGGAATGATGGTGGTGTATTTTGACTAGAGCATTTGGTGGACAGATAGCAGGGTCAGGGTAGTATGGATTCTGCAGTTGGAACTGAGGTCATGCTGCCCCTCTGTGAACAGCAGTTTCTAGCTATGGTCTCTGGGAACTGGGTGAGAGACTCTTTCTCAGGGCTCTGTCTGCTTTAGTTCTGCATAGTTCTCTAAAATGGAAGACTCCTTTTAGTTCTGGACCCCACCTGGATCATCCAGGTGTCCAGCTCATTCTCTCCTAGAACTGGGCAAGCCCCTGCCAGGAATGTGGAACTGAATGAACTCTATTGTATCTCTATGGCTACTAGAATACAAAATGGCATTTCTTGAGCTAAGTTTACTCTCTTCAGGCCCTCTCAATCAACTAAGAAAGATTAATATGAGCTGCAGAGACTAAAGGAGCAAGCACAAGGGCCTACATGTGTATTCATCAGGTCCTCTGCATATATATTATAGATATTGGCTCAGTACTTTAATGCACTCCTGATTGTGAGGATGAGTGGGTCTCTGACTCTTACACTTGATTTTGGGACCCTTCTGTTGGGTTGCCATATTCAACTTTGATATGATAGTTTTTACTTTATCTTATTACATTTTATTTTGTCGTTTGGTTGTTATCTCCTAAAAACCTATTATTTTCTAATGAGATATAGAAAAGGAGTGGACCTAGATGGCAGAGGAAGTGGGGAGGACCTAGTAAGAGTAGAGGAAGGGGAAATTATAATCACAATACTTTGTATAAGAAAAAAATCTATTTTCAATTAAAAGGAAAAATGAAAGAACTCTTTGTCAACCACAAGGACATGATGAATTCTATATATTTTTAAAAGCTTTATTGTTTGATTTTTTTATATACTATGAGAAATTTGTAAGTACTTAGGCCTCATAGATGGTCAATAGACAGCACATCATGTAGTGAGAATGCTTCTTTTTGCTCTATACTACAGTATTACTGTTATAATAAAAATGTCTTTCTATGTATGAGTCTACTTATAGACTAGTATTTCACCTTCATTGGAACATTAGTCAATCTTGGAAAGATATCTTAATTATTGTGTCTTTATAAGAGACCTTAACATATGATAGTGTATCTCTTTTAGCTTTTCCAAATACATTTTGTGCTAAAATATGTAATTGTATATCTTTTACACATCTCAGGCCATAGCTTAGTATCTGGGAGAGTAATTTGTCAGTAAATAATTTTTCTTGTGGTGGAATGGTCTCTGTATGCTGTAAATAAAGGAGTTGTTTTGGCCTATCTGGAGCACCAGAGAAGTGGGTGGAGAATCAGAGGACAGACAGGTAGAAGGAGGGTGGAGTTAGTCAGTCTCCATCAGACCCCAGAAGAAGACAGACATGTAAAAAATACAGGTGAGCCACGGGCTGGGACACGTGGCGGGTAGATTAGTAGAAATGGGTTGAATTAAGATGAAAGAGCTTGCTAGTAATGTGCTTGAAACATGAGCCAAACAGTATGAAGTTAATATAAGCGTGTGATTCATTTTTTGGGGGGACAAAAGCCGCCACAGACCAGGTCCGAACCTCCGGGCCCAAACGGGGCAGGGAAACGTTTTACAATATTTTACAATATTTTCTTGTTGTTATTAACTCAAGTTTTGTATTGAGTAATTTGTACATGCCTTTTAATCACCATACTACCTGAATATTCCCTAGACTATAATAATCAACCTTCTATATTTCCATGTCAACAAAATACAGCTTCTAATATTACCATTTGTAGTAGACAACATCAATGCCCCAAATAAATTTCTTCCAATGATTTTTGTTTCTCTTCTGACTTTAGTGTGAGTTTTGTTCTAGCAGTAAGTGTTTGAATATTTTGGTTGGGTTATTATGCATATTATATTATATTTTTCTCATAGGCATTGAAAGACAGACAAAGTTGAGAAGTTATGCCTCTCTTGAATGTTAGGTAATCACTATTCAGTGAATAAATAAGAAATTCCTAATAGTTCTTTTTTTGTGGAGCTAGGAACTGAACTCAAGTTCTTGGGAATATGAGATAATAGTTCTATCAATGAACTACATTCATATCAGGATTAGTAGTACTATAAACTCATGACCCTTGAAAAACACACATTAAGTATACAAAGTAATGTTACATTTAATATTTCTATAAAGGCATATACTATACTTCAGTCATATAGTCATACTCCCCTCCCATTTTCCCCTTCTTTCTTTTTTTATTATGAATAAAGTCACATTTTCTATCCATGTATATCCTTGTTCAAGGTCCCTAACCCCTCCCACCCCCTCTAGTCACTCTCTCTTCTCCACATCTCCCCGTAACCTCCCCAGCAAGGGCAGGAGGTCCCAATATGTCTTAGTTCAGCCTCCACTCCTGGCATATCCATCTTCCTCACCCCAATATCAAGACTGAGTCAGATGTTCCACTAGAGGGAGTGGGATGCAAGGTGCCACTCCAAGGTGTTTCAGATCCCTTGGACTGTTCAGTGGTTGTGATTTGCAGCTTGGACATGCTTTGCTTTTTGCTTTTTTTGTTTTGAGTCCACTAATGAGTGAGCACATCCCCTTCTTATCTCTCTGGGTTTGTGATACCTCGCTCAAGAGAATATTCTCCAAATCCATCCATTTGCCTGCGAATTTTAGGATATCATTTTTTCTTACTGCTGAGTAGTATTCCATTGTGTAGATGTACCACAGTTTGTTAATCCATTCTTCAGTTGAGGAACATCTAGGTTGTTTCCATGTTCTTGCTATTACAAATAATGCTGTTATGAACATAATTGAGCTAATGCCATTGGTGTGCGACTGTACATCTTTAGAGTATACACACAGAAGTGATATTGCTGAATTCTTGTGGAGATTGATTCCCAGTTTTCTGAGAAACTGCCATACTGCATTCCAGAGTGGCTGAACAAGCTTACATTCCCACCAACAATGGAGGAGTGTTCCCCTTGCCCCACCACCTCTCCAGCATAGGCTTTCATCTGTGTCTTTTATCTCAGCCAATCTGACAGGCGTAAGGTGGTATCTCAAAGTTGTTTTGATTTACATTTCTCTCATGGCTAAAGATGTTGAGCACTTTTCAAGTGCCTTTCAGCCATTTTTAATTCTTCTGCTGAGAATTCCCTTTTTAGTTCTGAACCCCAGTTTTGATTGGGTTATTCAAAGTTTTGGGCTCTAGTTTCTTGAGTTCTTTATATATTTTAGACATCAGTCCTCTGTCACTTGTAGGGTTGGTGAAAATCTTTTCCCATTCTGTAGGCTGTCATTGTGTCCTATTGACAATGTCCTTGGCTTTACAGAAGCTTCTCAGTTTCAGGACGTCCCACTTATTGATTGTTCTTCTTAGTGTCTTTGCCACTGCTGTTATATTTAGGAAGTGGTCACCTGTGCCAATGCGTTGGAGGGTATTTCTCACTTTCTTTTCTGCCAAGTGCAGAGTGGCTAGGTTTATGTTGAGGTTTTTGATCCACTTGGATTTGAGTTTTGTGCAGGGTGACAAGCTTGGATCTATTTGCCTTATTCTACACACTACCAACCAGCTATGTCAACACCATTTGGTGGTAGCTTATATGTATTTCCTTTCTCTGGGCTTTTCTTCTGTTGAATTATTGGATGTTTGTGTTTCATGGATGTATATGGGATCCTTAGCTTGTAGTTTTCCCTCTATTGCTTTCTGGAGGGATAGATTAGTAGATGGGTATTGTTTCAGTCTGATCTCAGCTCTCCCTAGCAGACAGGAGCTAGCTTTGGCTGTGATGGGCTCCTCCAGCCACACCTAAAAGAGGGGGCCTTGCAGGCCGGCCCTGCCTCCAACTGCATCAGCAAATGACTGAGGACTTTGAAATTCAGACTCTGTCCAGAGGTGAGCAGATACCAGCCCCCAGACCACTCTTCTGGAGAGTAGCTCTCCGGGACCCAGGTTAATCCTTAGAGTCTGATCTCAGTTCTCCCTAGCAGACAGTATTTTGAGAAAGTCAATAAGATAGATAAACCCTTATCCAAACTAATCAAAAGCAGAGGGAGAGTATTCAATCAATAAAATCTGAAATGAAAAGGGGGATATAAAAATAGACCCCCAGGAAATCCAGAGAATTATCAGGTCATGCTTTGAAAATCTATATTGCATGGAAATGGAAAACATAGAAGAAATGGACAGCTTTTTGTACAGGTACCATTTACCAAAATTAAATCAAGATAAGATTAAAGGCCTAAACAGTCCTATAACACCAAAGGAAATTGAAGCTGTCATTAAAAGTCTCCCAAATAATAAAAGCTCAGGCCTAGATGGTTTCAGTTCAGAGTTCTACCAGACATTCAAAGAAGAGCTAATACCAACACTCCTCAAACTCTTCCATACAGTAGAACCTGAAGGAATATTGCCAAACTCTTTTTATGAGGCCACAATTACCCTAATATTTGAGCCACTCAAAGATGCAGCAAAGAAAGAAAATTACAGACCAATTTCTCTCATGAACATTGATGCAAAAATTCTCAACAAAGTTCTGGCAAACCGAATACAACAACATATATAAAAAGTTATTCACCATGATCAATATGCTTCATTCCAGAAATGCAGGGATTGTTCTACATATGGAAAACTGTAAATGTCATCCATCATATAAGCAAATTGAAGGAAAACACATGATCATATCCTGAGATGCTGAAAAGCCTTTGACAATGTCCAATATGCCTTCATGATGAAAATCCTGGAGAGATCGGGAATACAGGGAAAAATTCTTAAATATAATAAAGGCAATTTACAAAATGCTGATGGCCAATATCAAACAAAATGGAGAAAAACTCAAAGCAATCCCTCTAAAATCAGAAACTAGACAAGGCTGTCCCCTCTCCACTTATCTATTTAATATAGTTCTCAAAGTTTTAGCTAAAGCAATAAGAGAACGAAAGGAGATTAAGGGGATACAAATTGGAAAGAAAGAGGTCAAACTATCTATTTGCAGATGACATGATTGTCTACATAAGTGATCCACAAAATTATACCAGGGAACTTCTACAGCTCATAAACACCTTCAGCAATGTAGCAGGATATAAGATTAACTCAAAGAAATCAGTAGCCCTCCTATGCACTAAAACATAAAAGGGCTGAATAAGAAATAAGGGAAACATCACTCTTTATAATAGCTGCAAATAGCATTAAATACCTTGGTGTAACTATAACATAGAAGTATCAGATCTGTTTGGCAAAAATTTTAAATCTCTGAAGAAATTAATTTAGGAGGATATAAGAAAATGCAAAGATCACCCATGTTCCTGGATAGGTAGGATCAACATAGTAAAAATGGAAATCTTAGCAAAAGCAATCTACAGATTCAATGCAATTCCAATCAAAATCCCAACACAATTTTTTACGGACCTTGAAAGAACAATAATCACTTTCATTTGGAATAATAGGAAAGCTGGGTTTGCCAATACAGTTTTTCTCAACAAAGAATCTCAGGAGGCATCACCATCCCCAACTTCAGGTTATATTATAGAGCCACAGTAATAAAAACAGCTTGGCACTGGCATAAAAACAGATTTGTTGATCAATGGAATTGAGTTGAAGACCCAGACATTAACCCATATACCTATTAACACTTGATTTTTCACAAAGAGGCCAAAATATTCAATGGAAGAAGGATAAGATCTTTAACAAATGGTGTTGGCATAACTGGATGGTCATGTGTAGAAAAATGCAAATAGATCCAAGCCTGTCACCCTGCACAAAATTCAAATCCAAATGGATCAATGACTTCTCCATAAACCCAGCCACTCTGAACTTGATAGAAAAGAAAGTGGGAAGTACCCTCCAACACATTGGCACAAGTAACTACTTCCTAAATATAACACCAGTAGCACAGACACTAAGAACAACAATCAATAAGTGGAACCTCCTGAAACTGAGAAGCTTCTGTAAAGCCAAGGACAACACACTCATTAAAACAAAAGGACAGCCTACTGAATGGGAAAAGATTTTTACTAACTCTAGAAGTGACAGAGGATTGATCTCTAAAATATATAGAGAACTCAAGAAACTAGAGCCCAAAACCCTGAAAATCACATTTAAAAATGGGGTTCAGAACTAAAAAGGGAATTCTCAGCAGAAGAATTAAAAATGGCTGTAAGGTACTTGAAAAATTGCTCAACATCTTTAGCCATCAGGTAAATGAAAATCAAAACAACTTCGAAATACCACCTTACACCTGTCAGAATGGCTACGATTAAAAACACAGATGACTGCTTGGTTTTTGTCAGGTATTTAGAGGCCAAATTTGAAAATTTCCAAATTATTTGGTGGTAATTATTTTTAAATTTTTATTTGACAAAATAATTAGACTTTTTTATTGGGTATAATGTCTCAAAAAATGTATGTATTATCAATAATCAATTCAGAACAATTAGTAGTATCAATCACTTTTTTTGTGTTTTTAAGGCTTTTATTTTTCCTCTGTGTATCTGAATGTTCTTTTTTTCTTTTATTATTATTATTATTATTATGAACAAAGAAGTCACACTTTCTATCCTTGTATATCCTTATTCAAGGTCCCTTCTCCTTCCCACCACATCAGGTCATTCTCTCTTCTCCACAACACCACATCTCCTCCCTGGGCAGGTGGCAGGTATCAATCACTTTTAATCCTTATCCATTTATTGTACTTAAAGCCTTCATCATCTTCTCTTTTAGATATCTTGAAACAAGCATTATTATTAGCTTTAATTTTGTTTTTATGCTAGCCCACATCAGAATGCTTTCTTCCTTTTTAAGTCTAAATTTATATCAATTGGCTGACCTTTTCCTATTCCCTGATTGCTACCTACATTTACTTATATCGGATAACTGCTGCTCTCTATATTTCTATGAGCACAATCTTTTTAAAATTCCACATATGAAATGGTCATGCACTACTTCTTTTTCTATCTTTGTTTTTTTTGCCTTTGTTTGGTATCTTCACAATTTATTCGTGTTGTCTCAAATCACAGGATTTTTTTAAATTTATCTAGCTTAATAATCTTTCTGTGTATATACTGTAATTTTAGTCCCCTCATGTGTTAATGAACATTTAAATTGGCTCCATATCTATTCTATAGTATTGTTGCAATAAACATGAGAATGAAAATCTGTGTTTGGCATTCTGATTTACTTCCTCTGGATATATATTCAGAAGTGGGACTGCTGATCATATGGTATTTCTACTTTAAATCTTTTGCAGAAAATCCATACTACTGCCAGTAATGATTGTACCAATTTACATTCCCACCAGCAGTGCTTAAGGGTTTTTTCCCTCTCTACATCCTCATCAGAGAATGTTTCTGTATTTTTAAATCACACCCTTTCTAACTGTGATGAGGTGAGGGTAAATAATGATTTTGATTTGCATTTTGTTGGTAGCTAATAATATTGATCCTTGCTCTGTTTGTTCCTTGTTGGTTGGCAATTTGCATGTTTTTCTTACAGAAACAATTAAAGTTATTTGCTGATTTTTAAATTGATAATTTTGGGTCACAGCAAAATGCTCAACAAGGAAAGATATTTGCCACCAAGCTGAATGACCTAGGTTGATTTCCCAGATCACTTGAGTTCAGTCCTTTATAACACAAATTTGGTTTGTATGAAAAGAAGACTCAGAGCCAAATATCAGGGAAAGGCTGAAAAATCAGAGAGAGGAAACATCACAGTCAATTCTCACCCAGCTATCTTGCAACTTCCTCAGCCTCACTACTGGTCAATTCTCCTGGTTGTTTCAGCCTCTGCTGGGTTCCTAAAGGTCTTAAATACCCTTCTCATCAGCTGTATCCCATCCAGGTTAGGATTAAAGTTGTGAGCTATTCTTTTTTGTAGGTAGACTTGAGCTCACAGAAACAGAGGAAGTTCTGTCTCTGGAGTTATGTGATTAAGCGTATAGGTCAACACTCCCAGCTTTCCCTGTGCTGGCAATAAAGGTATGTGCTATTGAATCTCAGCTGTTTGTCCTTGTACTCAAAGATCAAAAAATTCCTGAGTTGCCTGCCTAAGTTCTGACTGTTTTTATAACTCTCCAATATTTCAGGTTTTATTAGATATGCAACATATCACCACAGTCCCTAGAATTCATATAGTGAAAAACAGAAAACCAGTTCCTCAAAGTTGCCCTCTGATCTGTACATACATTACCATCACCATGACCACCAGCACCACAAGGCATCCTACCAAAGAATAAGTTTGGATTTTTTGTCTTTTTTTCCTATTGCATTGTTCAACTTCCTTATGGATCTATAAACCAGAAAGGGCATTGCAGAATGTATAGGCTATAGTACAAGTGACACTGATGCATGACACAGATATCTTGGTAGATTCCATATATCTAGAAGTATTTGCAATAGAAACTAATACATATGTGATACATGAATTCTAGTTTTTATTTAATGAAAACTCAGAGCCAGATAATGGGGGAGAAAGCTGGAATATCAGAGAGAGGAAACATACCACAGTCAATTCTCACCCAGTCAACTTCTCAGGGTAAAATCTATCTTCCAGAGTCCTCAGCCTGACTTGTCACTTCTACAGAATACCACACCATCTGCCTAGCCTCCTTAAATATCTTCTTCTCCCAGTCGTTTCACCACCAGGTTCAACTCTACATCATAATTCTAGAGTTAAGATTAAAGGTGTGTGCTACTACTGTTTGGTAGTTAGGCCTTGAACTCATAGAAACACAAAAAGATCTGTCTCTGGAGTTATGAGATTAAAAGCATATAGGTCACCACTTTGCTGAGATTAAAGGTGTGAGTTACCACTCTCTAACCCTCCTGGCTTGACTGCATAGATCTGTTCACTGATATTCCAGACTCATTTTATTAAATATAAAATAAATCACTACACATATGGACTTTCCGGTAAAATGAACCAGAAAAGTTATGGGCAAATCTATAATGTATGTAGCTGAGAAGTATATTCCATTAGTAAAGAAATTTCAGAAACTAAGGAGTGATGTGAAAAGGATGATCAGTAGGTCATCAGTTACAGTTAAGATCAAGAAATGAGAGTGTGTTGTTAATCTATCAGCAACAGTAATGTATATATATATATGTGTGTGTGTGTTTATATATATATTATATTATATATTAAAAATGCCTGAGAGAAAATCTTTAAAAGGTTCCGCTGTTGTATTAAGTTTCTGGCCTGAACTTTCAGTTCCGTCCTTAAGGTTCTGACTCACAGTCCCACAGAAACACATGCAGTCCCACAGAATCACACAGACACTTATATTATTTTTATGTTGATTGACCTAGGACCCAGGCATATAACTTGTTAACTCATTCCCCTTACACTAATCCATCTTTCCTATCTTGTTCAGCCATGCAAATTGATATCTTTTCTCAGAGCAGCATTTCAACTTCTTTCCACTGCATCTGCTGCTGTCTCATCATCCTGTCTCTGTCGCATTCCTGTGGCATCTCTACTCTACTGTGAGATGTTCCCAGAGTTTTCTTAGTTTGGTAGCCCCATCCAAACTTATTGTTTGCCTTTGGCCAATTAGTGTTTTTATTTTTTTATTTTATTTTATTTTTTAAGAGTAAACTTTTTATTTTATTTTTTTTATTTTGTATTTATCAAGAAAAACAGTAAATTGAATTTAAAATGCTGATAAGTTAACAATAACTATGAAGAAAATAAAAATAAAAATCATAAGCATGACTTATCAAGCGTGATAATGCAAATAACTTGCGACACATAAAATTACTTTGTGTTCAGCTTTCCCTTTGGATTTTTTTTCCTATCCCTGTATATCCCCATTCAAGGTCCCTTCCCCCTCCTGCCACATCAGGTCACCCTTTCTTTCTCCACAACTCCCCATCCCCTCCCTGGGCAGGCTACATACAGTCCCATGGTCCCACTGATCCAAAAAATCTTAGTTCAGTCTCCAATCCTGGCAAATCCAGTTTTGTCCTCCCCTCCCTCAAGAATGAGTGAGGTGTTCCTATAGGTGTAGTGGGTTCCGAAGGGTCAGTCCAGGGTGTTTCTGATCCCAAGCTATTTAGTGGTTGTGGTTTGCAGCTTGGGCATGCTTGGCTTTTTTCTTGTTAGTTTGTTTAGAGACCACTAAAGAGTGAGTACATCCCCTGATTATCATTCTGAGTTTGTGATACCTCGCTCAGGAGGATATTCTCTAAATCCATCCATGTGCCTGCAAATTTTAGGATATCATTTTTTCTTACTGCTGAGTAGTATTCCATTGTGTAGATGTACCACAGTTTGTTAATCAATTCTTCAGTTGAGGGACATCTAGGTTGCTTCCAGGTTCTTGCTATTACAAATAATGCTGCTATAAACATAGTTGAGCTAATACCTTTGGAGTATGACTGTGCATCTTTAGGGTATACACCCAGAAGTCGTACTGCTGGGTCCTTGGGGAGATTGATTCTCAATTTTCTGAGAAACCGCCATATTGCATTCCAAAGTGGCTGAACAAGCTTACACTCCCGCCACAACCAGACAGAGACTCAACAGAGAAATAAGGAGTCTAAAAGATGTTATGATACAAATGGATTTAATAGATATCTACAGAAGCTTCCACCCAAACGCAAAGAAATATACAAATTTCTCAGCTCCTTATGGAACTTTCTCCAAAATTGACCACATAATTGGTTATAAAGCAAATATCAACAGATACAAAAAATGGAAACAATCCCTTGTAACATATTGGACCACAAGGGCCTAAAGTTAGAGGTCAACAACATCAAAACCCAAAGAAAGCCTGCCAACTCATGGAAACTAAACATCACTAAGCTGAACCATCTCTGGGTCAAGGAAAAAATTAAGAAAGAAATCAAAGTCTTCCTAGAGTTTAATGAAAATGAATCCACAACGTATCCAAATTGTGGGACATAATGAAAGCAGTCTTAAGAGGAAAATTCATAGCGCTAGATGCCTATATGAAAAACCTAGAGAAATCCCACACTAGAGACCTAACAGGTCAGCTGAAATCCTTAGAACAATTAGGAGCAAACTCACCCAGAAGGAGTAGATGGCAGGAAATAATCAAACTTAGAGCTGAAATCAATACAATTGAAACAAAAACAACAATACAAAGAATCAATGAATCTAAGAGTTGGTTCTTTGAGAAAGTTAACAAGATAAATAAGCCCTTAGCAAAACTAATCAAAAAACAGAGAGAGAGTGTTCAAATCAACAAAATCAGAAATGAAAAGGGGGACATAACAACAATAACTATAAAGAAAATAAAAATCATAAGCATGACTTATCAAGCATGATAATGCAAATAATTTGCTACACATAAAATTACTTTGTGTTCAGCTTTCCCTCTGGATTTTTTTTTCTATCCCTGTATATCCCCATTCAAGGTCCCATCCCCCTCCTGCCACATCAGGTCATTTTTTCTTCTCCACAACTCACCATCCCCTCCCTGGGCAGGCTGCCGACAGTCCCATGGTCCCATTGATCCAATAATGCTTAGTTCGGTCTTCACTCCTGGCAAATCCAGTTTTGTCCCCCCTCCCTCAAGACTGAGTCAGGTGTTCCTATAGGTGTAGTGGGATCCGAAGGGTCAGTCCAGGGTGTTTCTGATCCCAAGCTGTTTAGTGGTTGTGGTTTGCAGCTTGGGCATGCTTGGTTTTTTTCTTGTTAGTTTGTTTAGAGACCACTAAAGAGTGAGTACATCCCCTGCTTATCTTTCTGAGTTTGTGATACCTTGCTCAGGAGGTTATTCTCCAAATCCATCCATTTGCCTGCAAATTTTAGGATATCATTTTTTCTTACTGCTGAGTAGTATTCCATTGTGTAGATGTACCACAGTTTGTTAATCAATTCTTCAGTTGAGGGTCATCTAGGTTGTTTCCAGGTTCTTGCTATTACAAATAATGCTGCTATCAACATAGTTAAGCTAATACCTTTGGAGTGTGACTGTGCATCTTTAGGGTATACATCCAGAAGTGGTATTGCTGGGTCCTTGGGGAGATTGATTCTCAGTTTTCTGAGAAACCGCCATATTGCATTCCAAAGTGGCTGAACAAGCTTACACTCCCACCAACAATGGAGTATTATTCCCCTTGATCCACATCCTCTTCACCATAGGCTGTTATCTCTGCCACATCCTCTTCACCATAGGCTGTCATCTGTGCCTTTTATCTTAGCCAATATAACAGGTGTTAGGTTCTATCTCAAAGTTGTTTTGATTTGCATTTCTCTGATGGCTAAAGATGATGAGCACTTTTTCAGGTGCTTTTCAGCCATTTGTAATTCCTCTGCTGAGAATTCCCTTTTTAGATCTGAACCCCATTTTTTGATTGGGTATTCAAGGTTTTGGGCTCTAGATTCTTGAGTTCTTTATACAACTTAGAGATAAGTCCTCTATCACTTGTAGGGTTGGTGAAAATCTTTTCCCATTCTCTAGGCTGTTGTTTTGTCCTATAGAGAGTGTCCTTGGCTTTACAGAAGCTTCTTAGGTTCAGGAGATCCCATTTATTGATTGTTGGTCTTAGTGTCTGTGCCATTGGTGTTATATTTAGGAAGTGGTCGCCTGTGCCAATTCATAGAAGTGTATTTCCCACTCTCTTTTCTATCAAGTTGAAAGTGGCTGGGTTTATGTTGAGATCTTTGATCCACTTGGATTTGAGTTTTGTGCAGGGTGACAGGCTCGGATCTATTTGCATTTTTCTACACACTTCCATCCAGCTATGCCAACACTATTTGTTAAATATACTATCTTTTTTCCATTGAATGTTTTGGGTCTCTTTGTCAAAGATCAGGTGTTCATATCTGTTTTTGGTTAATGTGTGGATCCTCTATTCTATTCCATTGATCCACAAGTCTGTTTTTATGCTAGTACCAGGCTGCTTTTATTACTGTAGCTCTATAGTATAACTTGAAGTCAGGGATGGTGATACCTCCTGAGGTTCTTTTGTTGTGTAAAATTGTTTTGGCAATCCTGGCTTTCCTGTTATTCCAAATGAAATTGAGTATTGTTCTTTCAGGGTCCAAAAAATATTGTGTTGGTATTTTGATGGGCAGTGCATTGAATCTGTAGATTGCTTTGGTAGAATTGCCATTTTTACTATGTTGATCCTACCTGTCCAGGAACATGAGAGAGCTTTCCATTTTCTGATATCCTCTTCAATTTCTTTCTTCAGTGATTTAAAATTTTTGTCAAATAGGTTTGTTACTTCTTTGGTTATAGTTACTCCAAGGTATTTATTACTATTTGCAGCTATTATGAAGGGTAATGTTTCCCTTATTTCTTTTTCAGCTCTTCTGTCTTTAGTGTATAGAAGGGCTACTGATTGCTTTGAGTTAATTTTGCATCCTGATACCTTGCTGAAGGTGTTTATCAGCTGTAGCAGTTCCTTGCAAGAATTTTGTGGGTCACTTATGTATACAATCATATCATCTGCAAATAGAGATAGTTTCACTTCTTCTTTTCCAATTTGTATCCCCTTAATCTCTTTTCGTTCCCTTATTGCTTTAGCTAAAACTATATTGAATAGATTAGGGGAGAGAGGACATCCTTGTTAAGTTCCTGATTTTAGAGGGATTGCTTTGAATTTTTCTCCATTAAGTATGATACTGACTGTCGGCTTCTTGTAAATCGCCTTCATTATATTTAGGTATTCTCCCTGTATTCCTGATCTCTCCAGGGCTTTAATCATAAAAGAGTGTTGGATTTTATCAAAGGCTTTTTCAGCATCTAAGGATATGATTATATGGTTTTGTTCCTTTAGTTTGTTTATATGATGGATAACATTAACAGTTTTTGGTATGTTAAACCAGCCCTGCATTTCTGGGATGAAGCCTACTTGGTCGTGGTGGATGATATTTTTTATATATTATTGTATACAGTTTGCCAAAATTTTGTTGAGAATTTTTCGCATCAATATTCATGAGGGAAACTGGTCTGTAATTCTCCTTCTTTGTTGTGTCTTTGAGTGGCTTAGGTTTTAGGGTAATTGTGGCCTCATAAAAGAAATTTGGCAATATTCCTTCAGTTTCAACTGTGTGAAATAGTTTGAGGAGTAACGGTAGTAATTGTTCTTTGAATGTCTGGTAGAATTCAGCACTGAAACCATCTGTACCAGGGCTTTTATTTTTGGGGAAGTTTTTAATGACAGCTTCAATTTCCTTAAGTGTTATAGGCCTGTTTAGGTAATTAATCTGATCTTCATTTAATTTTGGTAGGTGGTACCTGTGCAGAAAGCTGTCCATTTCTTCTAGTTTTTCCATTTTTGTGGAATACAGATTTTCAAAATATGACCTGATAATTCTCTGTATTTCCTGGGGGTCTGTTGTTATGTCCCCTATTTCATTTCTGATTGTGTTGATTTGGACACACTCTCTCTCTGTTTTTTGATTAGTTTGGCTAAGGGCTTATCTATCTTGTTAACTTTCTCAAAGAACCAACTCTTAGATTCACTGATTCTTTGTATTGTTCTTTTTGTTTCAATTGTATTGATTTCAGCTCTAAGTTTGATTATTTCCTGCCATCTACTCCTTCTAGGTGAGTTTGCTTCTAATTGTTCTAAGGCTTTCAGCTGAGCTGTTATGTCACTAGTGTGGGATTTCTCCAGGTGTTTCATATAGGCATCTAGCGCTATGAATTTTCCTCTTAAGATGGCTTTTATTGTGTCTCACAACTTTAGATACGTTGTGTATTCATATTCATTAAATTCTAGGAAGACTTTGATTTCTTTCTTAATTTCTTCCTTGACCCAGAGATGGCTCAGCTGAGTGATGTTTAGTTTCATGAGTTGGTAGGCTTTCTTTCGGTTTTGATGTTGTTGACCTCTAACTTTAGGGCCTTGTGGTCCAATATGTTACAATGGATTATTTCCATTTTTTTGTATCTGTTGATATTTGCTTTATGATCAATTATGTGGTCAATTTTGGAGAAAGTTCCATGAGGAGCTGAGAAATATGTATATTCCTTTGCCTTTAGATGGAAGCTTCTGTAGATATCTATTAAATCCATTTGTATCGTAACCTCTTTTAGACTCCTTACTTCTCTGTTGATTCTCTGTCTGTTTGATCTATCCAGGGTTGAAAGTGGGGGTATTGAAGTCTCACATTATTAGGGTGTAAGAATTGATTTGAGATTTGAGCTTTAGCTGTGTTTCTTTTATATAAGTAGATGCCCTTATATTAGGGGCATAAATATTCAAGATTGAAATCTCCTCTTGACCAATTTTTCCTGTGATGAATAAATACTGCCCATCTTGGTCCCTTTTAATTGCTTTTAGCTTAAAGTCTACTTTGTTAGATATTAGGATTGCAACCCCCGCTTTTTTCCTAGGACCATTTGACTGGAAAATCTTTTCCCAACCCTTTATTCTAAGCCTGTGTCTGTCCTTGCAGTTGAGGTGTGTTTCTTTTAGGCAACAGAAGGATGACTTCTGTTGTTGTATCCATCTTGTTAGTGTGTGGCGTTTTATAGGAGAGTTGAGTCCATTGATATTAAGGGAAATTAGTGACCATTGATTGATATTTCCTGCCATTTTTGGTGGTAACTTGTTTATATTTCCTTTCTCTGGAGTATTCTTCTGTGGAATTATTGATTGTTTGTGATTTTGAGGGTGTATCTGGGGTCCTTAGGTTGGAGTTTTCCCTCTAATACTCTCTGTAGTGCTGGATTGGTAGATAGATATTCTTTCAGTCTGACTTTGTCATGAAATATCTTGTTTACTCCATCTATGGTGATTGATAATTTTGCAAGGTATAGTATTCTAGTTTGGCAGCCATGCTGTTTTAGCATCTGTATAACTTCTGACCAAGCCCTTCTAGCTTTCATCATTTCCATTGAATAGTCAGGCGTTATTCTGATGGGTCTGCCTTTATATGTAAGTTGGCCCTTTTCTTTAGCAGGTCTTAAAATATTTTCTTTGTTCTGTATGTTTTGTGGCTTGATTATAATGTGGCACGATGACTTTTTTGGGGGTTATATCTGTTTGGTGTTCTGTAAGCTTCTTGTATCTTTATAGGAATTTCCTTCTTCAGGTTAGGGAAGTTTTCTTCTATGATTTTATTGAAAACATTATCTGTGCCTTTGAGCTGGTATTCTTCTCCTTCTTCTATTCCTATTAATTCTCACATTAGGTCTTGTCATGGTGTCCCAGATTTCTTGAACATTTTGAGTTATGGCTTTTTTAGTTTTACTATTTTCTTTGATTGATATATCTCTCTGAGCTACTGAGTCTTCCACTTCAGAGATTCTATCTTCCATCTCTTGAACTCTGTTTGTTATGCTTATATCTGTGGCTTTTTTTCAGATTTTTTATTTCTATCTTTGCCTCATTTTGTGCCTTTTTTATTGCTTCTATTTCAGCTTTTTGTTCCTGGCCTGTTTCTTTCTTAGATTTGGTCATCTCTTCCAATTTTTTGTTTGTATTTTCTTCTATTTCTTTAAGGCTATTTTCATATCTTCTTTGAGAGCTTCGATGATCATCAAAAAGGAATTTTTGGTGTTGCTTCCTTCTGTTTCCTCTTCATTGCTCAGTTCAGGTCTTGTATTTGTAGGATCACCACTTTCTTCTGGAGTTACCTTGTTGTTCTTTATATTATTATGTAAGTTTTTGCACTGGCATTTGCCCATGGCTTTAGTGGTTCACAATTAGGTGACTCCTGATCAGTTGTGGCACTCGGGCTTGTGTGCCTCCTGTGACCTCTGAGGAAAAGGTCTGCTCAATCACTACTTCTGCACTGTGCAAGGAACTTAATTTCAAGTCTTCAATCTTTCTGTGTTTGACCAATTGGAGGCGGAGTGGCGGCCCTGCAAACTCCCTCAGCAGTAGATGGGGGGACCATGTCAGGCAGAGTTTATCTCTGCCTGCTCCAGAGTGCTCTGGGACATGCTCTGCAGACAGCACCCAGTTCCGGAACCGGAACCGGAACAGATGGGTGCTCAAGTCTCCTCTCCCTGGCTGGGATACAGGCGCTGGGGCCTGCTGACCCCTCTTCACCTCTGGGCGGGGACTGAGTCTGTCCTTCAGGGTCCCCAATCCTTATCTGATCACTCAGTTGGATGTGGGTAGCCGTGTGAATTCCCTCAGCAGCAGCTTGGGGGACCGTGACAGGCAGAGTTTATCTCTGCCTGCTCCAGAGTGCACTGGGACATGCGCTGCAGACAGCACCAGGTCCCAGAACCGTAGTGTTTTTATTAAACCAGTAGTCGGAACAATTATTTACAGTGGAACAGAATACAATCCCCATATATTTCACGTTGGGTCGTTGATATGGATTAGTTGAGAAAAGATGGTTGCTGCTAAGCCTAAAGACTTGAGTTCAATTTCAAGGATCCATATGGTAGAAAAGGAGAACCAATACCTTCAAGTAATTTTCCACATGTGGTCCATAGTAAATAGGCCCCTCTCCATCAAGTAAATAAATAATAATGACCATTTTATACTGACTTTAACACTATATATTATATTTCATATGTGTTATATTTGTACATATATATATACAATGCTTGTGTTATATGTATAACGTATATATGTCGAGACATCATATATTACCCAATATTATATAATTATTTATATTATATATTAAGAAATTTTATTTTAGATAAAAATAAGATATGTTCTTGGATGAGTAGAATGTAGATATGATAAAGAACAAAATATTAATGATGATTAAAGTAAAAACTAAAACTAACTTTGTTTATATGGGTCAAAGTTCTTTTATATAATGAACTTACCATAGTATTTTTAAGTCTTCTCATGATCACCTAATTAGAGTGCCTTTGTAAATTTTGAGAGTTTGATCTAATGTAAAATGCTTGATTTGAAGACCTTTTGTAGGCAGTTACCTGCAAATAATGTAGATACATATTTAATGAAATGTTAAATGGTGTTTTTTTTACTGATTATAAAACATATAGAATGAGTATTAAATTTATACAAACATTTTTATGATTACCATGTAACATGTAGAGTACAAACATATCATTGACTATGTGGCTTTTTAACAATTAAAATCTGCAGAACAGGTTAGTATAGTTTAAAGGTTAATCCTTAGCTAAACAACATAAAAATCATGATGCAAAACAACATAAGTATGCAGAAATCATGATTTTATTCATATTACATTATTCTGCATTGATCAATTTATCTTTGCCTTTTATCTTTTGTAGTTGAGAAAAACAAAATGATAATATTAATAGATAACTGATACTGTGTATAGTAGAATGTTTAGTGCATCTCATTTTTTTTTACTCATTTTTTTCCCTTTTGAAATTCTTCTTTCCACTGAATGTATAATATGTGACAATAATGTGAATGTGATTTTATTTTTTATGTTTCATGCATTTTAGAGGAAAGTGAAGTTTTACTACTGTATGGGATTTTTTTTAAAGCTATCCTGGATGTTTTGCTTTTTTATATATAAAGTTTGATATTGATTTTCAAAAAACAATAAAAAAATAAAAAATTCTATTCTATAGCTAAATACAAGCTCTTATAATCAGCCAGTGGTTGAGGAGAATTGCTACAAAACTCAATACATCTGTGGTCATCTGAAGACTTGTAGAAGAGTGAGGCCCTTAACATTTCATCATGGCAATGCCATGTGCCCATGAAGCACCACCCTCCCTGAGGGGAGGAGTGTCCCTTTCCTTAGTGGTATAACTGCTTACAAGTTGCCTACACTCCAGTAAATAATCTGATTCCCATGATAATGCATCAGGCAATGTAGTTTAAACAAAATGGGCCTTATATATACACGTAACACAGTAAAGTAGGAAGGGGACTTGCTGGGAAGAAGGATTTCAGCAGGTGAAAGAGAAGATAGGAGACAAAAATAAGAGTAATAAGCAGTATAATTCACAGATACATGTACAATATGCAAAATTTCCAAAAATATTTTAAAGTTAATATGAAATAGCTTAAAATAAAAAATATTTTATGGTGTTATAAGAATACAAATTTACCCACACACAATGAAGCCCCAGTTGCAGGCCTACATGCAAGACTCTTATGGGCAGGCCTTCCTACCTCCACTGGACTCTATAATCTGCAAGTCTCACTCCATTTCCCAAAACCTACCCATCCCCCAAAACCTCAGTGGCTCCTTGAGACACAAACACCACTAGCACCCATTAGACCAAGAGCAGCTCCCTGATACACAGGCACTGCCTGCACCAATTGGAGAAAAAGATGGGTATACACCAGGGAAAGAATAGAATCAGCAACATGAAGAGCAGCATGGCACCACCAGAACCTAGCAGTTCTAAAAGAGCAAGACACAAACATCCCAATGAAGAATAAGCAGAAGAAAATGACCTTTAAAATAACTTTATGTATAAAGTAGAGACATGTATTATTTTTTAAAAAGGTCTTTTTCCCCATGTCTCCTCCTTCTCACCCATCCTTTCCTCCTCCCAATCCCTCTCAGTCTGCCCCCAGCCTCCCCCTACTCCATCTCCTGATCTCCTGCCCCAAAGGGCAAGAAGTCCCAAGGTAGGTCAGCTCAGCAGGTATCTCCACTCTGGGCCGGTCCAATTTTCTCATCTCAATATCGAGACTGGGCTAGGTGCTTCTCTGCAGGGAATGGGCTCCAAGATGCCAGCCCCTTGACAGGAACACACTCTGATCAAACCCCTCAAGGCTTTTAAATAGGAAATGAAAAATTCCCTTAAAGAAATCAAGGAAAAGACAAAGGATTGGAATAAATCAATAAATCCTTTAAAGAAAATTTCAAAATCAAGAAAAAGCAATCAAACTGATGGAATAAATTGTTCAAGACTTGAAAATTGAAATAGAAGCAATAAAGAAGACACAAATCATGAATAAACAAACAGGAACTACAGATGAATCATGAGTAAACAAACAGGAACTACAAATGCAAGTATATCTAACAGAATGTAAGAGATAAAGACTCTCTGGTGTTGAAGATATGATATAGGAAATAGATTCATCAGTCAAAGAAAACAGTAAAGCCAAAAGGTCATAACATAAAATGTACAGGAATTCTGGGATACTACAAAAAGACCAAATGTAAGAATAATTGGGGTATAAGAAGGAGAAGAATACAAGCTCAGGGGCATAGAAAATATATTCAACAAAATCATAAATAAAACTTTTCCAAACTAAAGAAAAAAATACCTATGAAGATACAAGAGGCTTCTAGACCATCAAACACACTGGAACCCCCCAAAAGTCCTCTTGACACATAATAATTAATCAGACCACTACTAAACATACAGGATAAAGAAAGAATATTAAGAGCTGCAAAGGAAAAAGGCCAAGGAACTTATAAAGGCAAGCCCATCAGAATAACACCTGACTTGTCAATAGAGACACCGAAAGCCAGAAGGACCTGAACAGACATTATGCAGACACTGAGATGTTATGCAGACACCAAGAGATCACAGATGCCAGCCAAGACTACTGTACTCTGAGAAATACCCTCTTTTATGACAGCCACAAATAATGTTAAATACCTTGGGGTAACTCTAACCAAACAATTAAAAGACCTGTATGACAAGAACTTTAAGTCGTTTAAGAAAGAACTTGACAAATCTATCAGAAAAGGGAAAGATCTCTCTTGCTCATGAACAGGTAGGACTAACATAACAAAAATGGCCACCTCATCAAAAGCAATCTACAAATACAATGCAATCCCTATCAAAATCTCAAAACAATTCAGCAAGATCTTGAAAGAACAATATTCAACTATATATAGAAAAAACCCCAGGATATCTAAAACAATCCTGTACCATAAAGCAACTTCTGGAGACATCACCATCACTGACTTCAAGCTCTACTGGAGAGCTACAGCATTAAAAATAGCTTGATATTGGCATAAAAAATGACATATGGACCAATGTAACCTAATTGAATACCATACACCTATGAACATTCAATTTTTGACAAAGAAGACAATATTGAACAATTAAAAAAGGAAAGGATAATTAACAAACTGTGCTGGTATAACTGGATCTCAACATGTAGAAAATTGCAAATAGATCCATATCTATTTCCATGCATAAAACTCAAGTTCAAGTGGACCAAAGACCTCAAAATAAATTTAGTTACACTGAACCTGATAGAAAAGAAAATGGGAAGTAGACACTTTGAATGCATTAGCATAGGAGACCACTTTCTAAATACAACACCAGTAGCATAGACACTGAGAAAAAACTAATAAATGGAACCTCATGATACTGAGAAGCTTATGTTAGGCAAAGGACATAGTAAATAAGACAAAATGCAGTCTACAGAATGATAAAAGTTATGCATCAACCCCATATCTGACAGAGGGCTGATCTCTAAAATATAAAAAGTACTCAAGAAACTAGACATTAAAATACCAAACAATCCAATTAAAAATTTGGCTATAGTTCTAAACAGAGAATTCTCGACAGAAGAATCTCAAATGGCTAAGATATTTAAGGATTTGCTCAACATCTTTAGTCATCAGGGAAATGCAAATCAAAATGACTCTGAGATTCCATCTTACACCTGTCAGAATGGCTAAAATCAAAACCACCAAAGACAGCTTATGTTGGAGAGGATGCAGAGCAAGGGGAACACTCCTACACTGTTGGTGGGAGTGCAAACTTGTATAGCCACTTTAGAAATCAATATGGTGACTTCTTAGAAAATTGGGAATTAATATACCCCAAGATCCAATGATTCCACTTGTGGATATATACCCAAGGAATGCTCAATCATACTATAAGGGTATTTTCTCAACTATGTTCATTGTAGTATTATTTGTAATAGTCATAATCTGAAAACAACCTAGATGCTCCCAACCAAAGAATTGATAAAGAAAATGTGGTACATATATACAGTGGAGTATTAATCAGCTTGTTGGAGTCCTTTACCTGTGATGGGATGCCTTGTTCAACCTTGATGCGGGTGGGGGGGCTTAGTCCTGCCTCAACTGAATGTACCAGTCTTTGATGAGTACTCATGGAAAGCCTTACCCTTTTGGAGGAGAGCATGGTATAGCAGCTTTGTGGTCACAGGACTCTGAATTGGGCATGATCAGCCCCCATTAAGAACACCATTGCATGCTGCCCTTCTTCTCCTGTTTGTTCCTGCATTCTCTGGAAGAGAACTGGCACCATCACTATGTGGGACGGTTCCACTCTTCAAGAATTGCCTTAAGGTTCAATTTGTTTTTTATTTATATATTTGTTATTTTACATCATGTACCCATCAAACTCATTTATCAGGCCCCCAGATTCATACAATTTGTATCAGTGAGTGCTTATATAACCCCTTAATAAATGATAATCCTTTATATAATCAATTGTCAGTAAATAATTATGCAATATACTACCTCTGCTCTTGGATGTTGGGATTGTGGATTGGACCACTATGCAGAACATGAAACCTTTTTTGAAAAAAATATCAATAAATGACTTACTTCAGCTCTCTCTGATTTCTTAATGTTTGTAATTAGTGTTAGATATTTCTTTCTTAGGACTGCTGTCATCATAGCCTATAGGCTTTGGCATGTTGTGCAAAACAGTATTCTTAACTGTACACATGATAGGAAACTAAGTTTTTATAATATACAAGTACACAAAACTTTGATTTTACCAATCTGAATAGCTTTAAATATCAAAAGTATGAATATATTTTTTTAAAAAAAGAGAGAAAAATAAAAAGTACATTTCAGATGTACTACTGGTCACTGATAGAGAATACTTGTTCAGAGGTATCACTTATCTAAGCAAGCAGACTTTCTATCAATAACTGGGTTCTGTCAGACTTAACAATGCCATGACATATGTCAGTCACAACAGCAGTTCTTACTGTGATAAAAGTTGCATAGTTGGAATTAGATCTAAGTTTGTCCAGAGCACATGAATAAGTTACATGAAATAATGTACCAATTTTCTTGTCTGCATTAAGGCCTCTCTTTTTCAGGTCATGTCAGTGTCCTTATGCATATTCCTCCGATCAGTTGACACAAAAAGAAAAGAAAAGAAGTCAAGTTCATTAGTTAATATGAGCCAACAAGTCATGGCAGTGGAACTACATGCCCACTCAAAGGAAACTGACTAAGAAATAAAGGATCTGGACAGTCATCAGCTTTAAGTGAAAACATAAGAGCTTAACATATGGATGTCTGTGACAGTGAGCAATAATTTAACTTGTTGGTCAAAGTGTTCAGAAAAGCAGATTGGAAGGCCAAATATCAGATCCATGGATTGACATTTTTCCTCACTTCTATTGTAAGTTGTACAGAGCAAAAATCTGCATGCCTCACAGTAATGTTCATGAGAGATTATCCACTGAATAAGCAATCAAGAACAGGTCAGTAGTTCAGCTTGGCCCATAGAGCTCTGTCTGCTTCTGCATTTGTCACATGAGCTTTGGCTCTTTGCCTATTAATTGAGTAACTGTGATATCAAAGACAGGCTATGCAGTAGATCAACTAAGTGGGCTTTCTTTTATCAAGGCTGATTAGCTGCTATCATTTTACACTTTGAATAAATCTCTTTCTCTTCTTTTCTTACCACAGATTGCAAAACTTTCAATATCTCCTTGAAGAGCCAAACTAGTGACTTAATGGTTAATTATGTCCTGCCTCTGAATAGACAGTAATTTATTATAACTAGAAATTATTTGAATCAAGGATACGAATTTGCAGTCTTCTGTCTGTAAATGTATCAGCCAATTACATCATCTGATTTTTCAAAGAAATTCTGATTGACCAGTATTAGGTTCTGCATAATACTCGCTTGTATTAATGGATTTACTTTATTGAAAAAAAATCATAATGGTGGGTGCCTAGACATGTAGATCCCCTAGCTCTGTAGCATACCATATTTACCACAAGCTACCAAGCTAGTGAAGTGTCAGCATGACATTCAATGAAACAGATGAACAGATAAGGTAATATGTTGGAGATGCCTATGATGGAAGGTTTTTGCTCTTTATGTGGGAGTCTATGTATTGAGCCAAATGTTATTATGCAGTAGTTTATCTCTAATAGGTAGAATGAACAGATCTCTGTGGAAAAGATGGAACTGGAAGTGGCTTCAGTCATCATCACTTGAAAACATTCAGCACTGCCAGTATAGAGGTTGTGGTTGCTAGAAGGTGAGTTCTTCCACTAGGGGACACTGTAAGATTCCTACTAAAAGCTACAGCTGCCTCTTGGGAAGTTTAGGCATCTTCCACTGGTATAACAAGTAGAAAGAGTGACAATACTGGCAAGTCTATTTGGCTTCAATCATCATGAGTGGGTAGAATCAATGCTTCCATATTCAATTAAACTGAATAGACAATGATCCTGGGAGGAGGGTACCACAGAACTGAGAGGGCCATTGTCTTTCTATCATAGCCAGCTTCACAGAGATCTTCATCTCCTTAGAACTGATTCTACATCTACAGCAATGCTCTCAGAATATAATGAGAAGGGTTTCGGGCCTGTGTATTCACCTGAAAGCCCCTACAATAAAACATTTTCAATTATGTTCAGGCTGACTGGTTTTATTTTCAGAGAAATAAATGTGTTCAACAACTCTTGGCTAAAAGAGAATATGAAAGTAGGAATCTAAATGATAGGAAATATGGCATGTATGGGATTTGATCATTTATCTCAAAGCCTAAGGGAAGGAATTATTTAGTGGTGGCTGAAAAGCTACTTTGCGGCTTATGAATATTTGACTCTTGTTACCTAGTGGAGGAAATGGATTTCTATTTTATAAAGTGTATTAGCAAGGGTTTTCTAGTAGAACAGAAACAACAAAATGAATAGATATTAAAAGAGGATTTAGTAGAGTGGCTTACAGACTGTGGTGCAGCCACTCCAGTAATGGCTGTCTCCTCACAGACAGACCAAGAATCTGGTACTTGTTAAGTCTATGAAGCTAGATGTTATAGCTTGTCTTCTATGTTGGAATCCTGAAGAATTAGGTTCTAAGACTAGAGAGGAAATTCTTCAGCAACAGAATAGATCATTTCACCAATGAGAATGAAGGCAAGCACACAAAAGCTAAAAGCTTCCTCCTTTTATATTCTTTTATTCAGGCTGTCACCAGAAGGTGTGGCCCAGAGTTAGGATGCATCTTCCCACCACAATGATTTAATCAAAACATTCTCACAAGCTTGAAAAGGGGTTTGATTTTAGTTAATTTAGATGTATTTAGGCTGACAGCCAACATTAGCCCACACAGGGCCTATTAAATGATCTATTGGGAAATTTGATTGATTTATCCTGTGGTCCTGTTTATGTGGCCTGTCATTTGACAATAGTAGCCTTCATTTTGTCTCATATTTATTACAAATTCCTCATTTGTTGAGTAACTACACTATAACTAGCTCAAACACAGGTGAGATTAGGAGTTGGGCTAAGACAAAAGGTTGACTAAGACAGGGTGATGTCCCTAGAAGAACTTGAAATATCATACATTCATTGATCACAACTTGTGTGAAAAGTGATTTTAACACAATTTTGAACTCAGTGCCACAGAATAGCAATGGAAGAAGCTCTTCAGCTTTCTGAAAGTCAGGGAAAGTCTCACAGAAGAAGATGATCTTGAGTGAAGGGTCTAGCAACCAGCTGAAGTTTGTTAGGATAAGAAACAAAGACAGGGCATTCAGGACAGAGGGAACAAAAGCATGAAACACCAGTTGTGGCTGTATGTTTGCAGAAGCCAAGCAAGTTAAAATTCTGGAGATGAGCCATATCTTCATAGAGAAAGGGTCTTATTCTATAAGTCATTATTGTCAGAAGACTCAAAATGTTCACTATTTACCTTATTTGGGAACTTTATTTGAGGGAACTATGAGAAATGAAGCCCTAAAAAATGTTACTTGTTCACTACCATATACTACTTGTAGATTTTTTCTACAATCTTTGCTAGTATCAAGCTTTTGCATTCTTGTAGGCATCCTGGAGCACTTAAATCAAGCCAAAATAAAAAGACAGAATCATTTTTGGAGTTCCTTGATGGCTCAAAAAGCAAGCTAACAAACATGTTCAGAGTTAATCAGGTTAGCCAAGAATGAGAGGTAAGAAAAAATGACAGCCAATGAAAAGGAAAGTAATTATATTTCTATGTCATAAATGTGTTTGGTATTTAATTTACTCCTAATTAGATATATCAATTTTTTATTCTCTTTAAGCATGTGCTACACAAGCACACACATACACACACATACACACTGCTTCTGGAGAAGAAATGGAAAAGGAAGCACCACAAGAAGCATATACTTTATTATCCAACATTTTATAGACGTATATTCAGAAATTAAGTTCCAATAAGAAGAAAACTCCTTTCTGATTTCCCTTGTTTTACCCTGGTGTTTTTCTTGGACTTTAGATGGATTTTAATTTTTCGACATAGTATATGAGTGCCTGCCAAAGGTGCACTGGTTAGTAATTTGGATTTTACTGTGACAATCCTAAGAAATGGTAGGACCTTTAAGAGTTAGAACATAGTGGGAATAATTGAAGGCTTTAACCTCAGTAGGTTATAGTTCTCATTAGACCTTGCATTAGTTTCTTTATGCATAAGTTGTTATAAAAAGAGTGATGCTAGTCTCTCCTCATTTTCTATTTGGCTTCTCTCCATAGTGTAATCTCTTGCATTCATGAACACTTCCACTATACTGCCATTTTCCATGATGTTGTGCAGTCATAGGGGTAGCTACCAAAGATAAAATCAATGCAACTCTATGATATTGGACTATGAGCCTCTCAAACTACAATCTAAGTCAATATCTTTTAAAATATATGACATAGTTATCTGTTAAAGTAACAGAAATGAACAAGTATATAGATTAGCTTTAGTCACTTTTTAAAATCATACCAGATGTCATAATTTATTATTACTGTTTGCCACCAATTTCCTTTTTTTTTTTTACTTTTCATTTTTTTTATTATGAACAAAGAAGTCACACTTTCTATCCTCTATATCCTTATTCAAGGTCCCTTCCCCCTCCCAACACATCAGGTCATTCTCTCTTCTCCACAACTCCCCATATTCCCCCCCCCCCCGCCCCGGGCAGGTGGCAGGTGGTCTCAAGGTCCCGCTGTCCCAATATTGCTTAGTTCAGCCTCCACTCCTGGCCCACCAATTTCTACACTTGGAGACAAGGTGATTTTTGTACTTTTTTTTTTTAAAAAATGTATAAAATCTTTAATTTTAAATATTCCAATTTTTGTGACCTTGATTAGTTTATATGTAAGTATGATGTCTATTTCCTTGTTTCTAAAACAATGATAATAACAGACCTACCTCAGAAGGTCATTTGGGATTAAAATATTTTGGATAAATTACTCAACAGAATTCCTGGAATGTAATTAAGGTGTTAAAATTTGTCAATTATTATCTAATTAACATAAATGTATTTCAGTCACCCAATTTATAGAAGATTGGGATGAAACTTGAACCAAGGTCTAATGACTTGGTTAATTTAGATTTGGGCTCTTCCTAATAGCTCTAGAGGGCAAGTTGGTGTTCCTTGTTCCCTTATCTACTGGAGTTCAATTCTTGGGGTACCAAGATGAGCAAGACATTATTTGTACCCAGGAAGAGTTACTTTCATTGTAGAGATTTAAGACCCACCATTACAGTGGAAAGGAGCAGGGATGTTCTTGATGGAGACAAAAGCAGAAGCAAAATCAGAGGCAGTTTCATTCAAAGTGAGGTAAAGTAGATAATTTCTACAAAAGCTATTGTATGATGTGAATTATAGTAGATGAATGGGACTGGTTTTGTAAAGTGGAGCGGTATGGATATGTTTGAAGTTGGTGAGAGTTGTAGATTATACCAGCCTTTTTCTTTTAGAGGTCTAACCAGCTCCCAAATCATGACATGGAAACTTTTTATTAGTTATGAAAGCTCAGCATAGCTTAAGCTCATTTCTGCCTAGCTCTTTTAACTTAAATTAACCTGTTTCTCTTTATCCACCTTTTACTTCAGGGAATTTTACCTTTCTTTCCTTCTGTATATGTTCCTTTGACTGCTTCTTCTGTCTGTCTGCTGGTTGCTTGGCTTCTTGCCCCTTCTCTTTCTCCCCCATTATCCAGATTTCTCCTACTACCTGCCTTCTAGCCATTCTATCCTTCTGTTATCTATCTATTGACCATTCAGCTTTTTATTAGAACAATCTGATGACTTAGACAGGCAACTTGAAACAGCAACACATCCTTTCATAATTAAACAAATGCAGCATGAACAAATGAAACAGATTCTTACATTGTTAAACAAAACCAGCAAAAACAAATGTAACACATCTTCACATAGTTAAATATTTTACAATAGTTGTAGATAGGTGAAGACCAGGAACTTGAGCATGTAAGATCCTGGTTTGGAGAGTATATTAAGAGTTGAAATGTGGAAAATGTAGCAAGAGATGAAGCTAGAACATTAGGGATTGGGGGACTAAGTATTGTAAGACTATGGGCTATGTAATTTTCCCCATGAATAACATAAGAATTTGGAAGGTTTCAAATGGAACAATGAGATAGTTGAATGTGCTAATTAAAAATTATATATTGTGTGATTGTGTGTGAGTGTGTTTATGTGCATGCATATACCAAGACATGCATCTGAAAATATTAGGAAAACTTGCTGGAGTTTGTCTTTTCCTCCCACTTTTTTGTGGATTCCAGGGATTAAACTCAGGTACCCAGTCTCGTATGGGAAGTTCTTCTACCCATTGAGTCATCTTGACAGCGCACAACATGATACTTATCCTAGTTAGGGTTGCTATTGCTATGATGAAACACTTATCAAAGCAACTTGGGGAGAAAAGGAATCATTTGGCTTACACTTCCATATCACTTATCACTGAAGAAAGTTAGAAGAGGAACTCAAGGACTGGAACCTGGTGGTGACAGAGACCATGAAGGGGTGCTGCTTACTGGCTTGCTCATCATTGCCTGCTGAGCCTGATTTCATATATAACCAGCCCTGTTTAGTACCACCCACATTCTCTATCAATCCCTAATTTATAAAAATGCTCTAGGGCCAGCTACTATGGAGGCATTTATTCAATTTTAGTACCCTTCTTTCAGATACTTCTAGAGTGTGACAAGCTGACACAAAACTAGTCAGCACAATATTTTCAAAAATCTTTGAAGGACACATGAACAAGATAGTATACCAGTAGTCCATGCTGGAAACGATATTGGCTCATATCAAAGTAAAGGCAGCATAAATAGTGAGTATATGTCTGTCAGAAAACAACATGACAAGATAGAATGGTCATGGTAGGGAAAAACTTACTGATGGAATTGATCTAAAGGGTGAATTCAAGAAAGAAATCTGGGTTACTTCAAAGATTTTGCCCTAAGGCAAATGACGGTAGCATCCAATAAGATTGGGGACACTGAAAATTATTTTCCTTCCCTCTCATTTTGTGTATGATAAAAGCCAGTATTTCAGAGGATAAATAGTATCCTCTAAATTTCACAGGAATTAGGTACAAATTGAGGACTAGAGCGCATTTTCCTCCAATACTTTTTACACTGAACCAAAAAGTTTCTCAGCTCAGCAGTCTTTGTACATTGGTAAGAGACAAATGAATCAAATTATCATCAGAAGCCCAATATCAAAGCAGGGAGGGTAGGTGCTTGGATCATAAATCTCCAATTTTGTTAACATGACTCACATTAAAGGGAATTTATTCACTGGGTATTGATTTTTTTCTTTTAGCATTGGACTTACAATGAGTAATTTCTTATAAAGCAAACACTACTCTTTCTATTTAATGAGAGAAGAATCACAGCCTAGTCAGGAGGAGATGCAATTTCCAATCATGATGAAAGGCCTGGCTGATGAGGGAGAGACTTTGTTTGCATACTCTACGAAGTCCCTCAGCAGCTCCTAGAATAAAGAAAAAATATTAATCAATGTATATTTCTCTGTTCAACATATATTTCTCTGCTAACAGCCCATTGCGTTCTGGGCACTGTTCTAGGCACTAAGGATATGTTACTTATCAAATATGTATTAGACGTAACTAACATAACTCAGCATATGCTTTAGTAGAGGAAAAAGACAATGGTAAATGCAATATGTGAGTAAAATATGTAGTTTATTTGATAGAGAAAAATTCTAAGGAAAAATAGAAAGCAGCTGTTATAGGATAGATTTATCTTTCAATCATTTATATGTTGAAATCCTAACTTTTAAGTTTCTTAGTACATGACTATATTTGGAAATGAGGAACTAAATAGATTCACTAATTTAATGGATAGATCTAGAAAATATCATCATGATTTAGGTATCACAGACCCAGAAAGATAAAGATAGTATGCACTCACTCATAAGTAAATTTTAGGCATAAAGCAAAAGATAACCATGCTACAATCCACAGCCTCTGAGGCAGCTAGGTAACAAAAAGGAACTTAAGAGAGAAATCCTTGGATTCCCCTGGTTAGGAGAAATAGAGAAGATCTGAGTAAACTGAAACCATACTGGGGAAGGAACAAGAGAAGATGGGAAGAGTCCCATCATGAGAGAAAGAGATGGTTGAATTGGGGAAGAGAGAGGAAGAACAATAAGAGATATCCTGGTAAACCTACAAACCTACAAACAAGAAACTATAAACATGACCACAGATCAGACTCCAAGCAATAGTAGAGAGTTTGCCTAAACTGACCTTCCTCTATGATCAAGTGAATGACCACCCTAATTGTCATGATAAAACCTTTATCCAGCAACTGATAGACACAGATGCAGAAATCCACAGTGAAGCATTGGGTCAAGCTGAAGTGAGGAAGGAGGGATTATATGAGCAAAGGGGTCAAGATCATGATGGGGAAACCCACAGAGACAGCTGACCTGAGCTATTGGGAGCTCACTGACTCTGAAATGACAGCTGGGGAATCTACATGGACTGAACTAAACCCTCCAAATGTGGATGACATTCAAATTGCATGGGCAGTTTGTGGAGTCTCTGGTTTGGGGACTAGAATTTATTCTGGTGCATGAATTGTCTTCTTAGAGCCCATTACCTCCTGGTGAAAAGCTTGCTTAGCTTTGATACTGAGGGGAGAAGTTTGGTCCTACCTCAACTGAATATGCCAGACTGCATTGACTAACCCAGGGAGTCCTTACCCTCTCTGAGGAATGGATAGGGGAGGGGGTGGGGGAAGTTGGGGGAGGATAGAAAAGAAAGGAGGGAGAGGGAATAATGATGGGTATGTAAAAACATTTTTAAATAAAAGAGAAGAAAATTCATTAATTTAAAATTAGGTCACTAGGATGACTACTAATCCAACATGACTTGTGTTAGTATAAGGAAATTTTAATATGAATATGCACAAAGAAGACTATGGGAAATCATAGATGATAGTTACTGATGCCTTATAAGAAAATAATCTTGCTTGATGTCAAATTTAAGCCTTGGCTTCTTTGAGAACAGAAATGTAGAAAAAGTAACAATGGATAACTAAAGAAACAAGATGTGACATATTCATGTAATGATGAAGCATTAGTCAGGAATAAAATGCAATGGAGTACATCCCTGAATATTTTAAGAGTGTTGCAACATGGATGGACACTAGAAACAATATTTCAAGTGAAAAGAGCTAGTCATAAAAGGGTATATACCATATGGTTCCATTTATATGGAATGTTTAGGAAAGGAATATCTGTGGAGGCAGAAAGGATATTAGTAATGGGTATGAACTGACGGACTAAGGAGTGATTGCTTAAAACCTATGGAGTTTTCCTTGTGAAGTGATGAGAATGTTTCAGAACGATATGGTGAGTATCTTACAGATTCTATATGCATTATACTGTATATTAGAATTGTTCAGAGAAACAGAATTCATAGAAATATGTATGTTTATGTGCATATATGTATGTCTATGTGAATTACTGGAGTTGGCTCAGATAATTATGGAATTTGAGATGCTCCATAATTTGTCAATGCTGTAATTCAGTTTTGAATATTAAGTATTGGGAATCATAATTGTTGATGTATGAATGAGAACAAGATAAGATGATTTCCAAGCTCAAATAAGAACTAAATTCATACACCCTTTGTCTTTTCTTCTTTTGTGGTCCTCAGTAAAGTATAAAAGTTGATTTCTTTACTCTACCACATTAAATGCTAATAATTTCCAGAAATATTCTCATAGTCATAGCCATAAACAATATTTTAAGCAGCTATCTGATCACCACCTAGTTCAATCAAGTTTTAAGTTTTGAAGATGACACATAAAATTTACTATTACATACTACATTGAACATGTTTGTAACCTAAAGTAATGTTTGAATAGAAGACTTCTATAATATAGAAAATATGAAATATACAGTTATATAATATATATGCATATATGATAATTTTAAATGTCCTATTGAGAATGTATTGATAAATGAGTAGCAAGAATAAAAGCAGGGAAGTCCTTTAGAAGCTACTTAAGTAATAAAATTGGAAGAAGATTCTGGTTTAGACTAGAATGGTAGAGGTAAATATGGTGGGAATTTTTTGAAAATTGAAATTATGCTAAAGCTTGATACAACAATTTATTATATATTTCATTTTTTATTTATTTATGAAATAAAATCCTCTTATACCCCATGTATCCCTTTGCTCTCCCTCCCTTCCCCCTCCCAATCCCTCCTGGTCAGCCTTCAGCCTCTCTCCTTCCCATATCCCCATCCCCTCTCCCATAATGGCAAGAAGTCCCAAGGTGGATGAGTTCAGCATCCACTCCAGGCAAGTCCGATTTCCTCATCCTAATATCAAGACTGGGTTAGGTGTTTCTCTGAAGGGAATGGGCTTCAAAGTGTCAGTCCACACACAGAAACACAGTCTGATCCCTTCCCTTGAGTCTCCACATACTGCCCATGTCAGTGGATAGTTGCCTATCCTTGGAGGGCCTAGTTCCTTTTCTTGAAGTTTCTCCAGTGGGTGTTCTTAATTCCTCAGAGCTCTAGCCAGCCATCACTGTGGAAGTTTTCCTCAAAAGGCCTATCTTCTTGCTCATATAGAGTCTCCTCCCCTGCTCTCAGCTGCTCCAGGAGCTCAGCCCAGTGCTCAGCCATGTATCTCTGCCTCTACCTATATTAATCATTGGATGTAAGTTCTGTGATGGTACTTGGGGTGGCTATGCATTTGATTATAGGGGAAGTCCTGTCTAGGTAACACCTTCACTATTGGTTGGAGACCTAGCCAAGGACGTCCTGTGAGTTCTGATACAACAATTTTATTAACAGACTATGGTTTCAGAAAAAGTCCAGACCAAGGGAAAAAATGAAGTTGTTATCAAATGAAGAAGGAACATATTTGCAAAAAAGATTATAGGATATTAGTGTTTTTTGTTTCAGGAGTCTGTAAGTGTAATTCCAATTAGGTACCCAAGTGTATGTATTAATCACACAGGCTCATGGACCCTGAGTTTTGTGGAAAGATTTGGGAAAGAGATATTGTCTTAGTCAGTGTTGTATTGCTGTTAAGACATCATAAGTACAGAAACTCTTATAAAAGAAAGGATTTAATTGGGGATGGCTTATAATTGTCAGCATGGCAGGGAGCATGGTGGCATAAGGCAGACATGGCACTGGGGAAGCTGAGAGTTCTACATCTGGATAGACAGGCAGCAGGAAAAGACAGATACTGGGCCTGGCTTGGACTCTGGGAATCTCAAAGCCCACTGCTAGTGACACCCTTCTTCTAAGGCCACATCTACTACAACAAGGCCATATCTCCTGATCCTTCCTGTTGACCAAGCATTCAAATATATAAGCCTATGAGGGTCATTCTTATTTAAACCACCACAGACACAAATGTAGTTTTTCATTATGTAAATAGAATTTAAAGCCATGTGATACTTAATTGAGATTCAGCAAGAGATGGTTATTCTAGTTGATATTGATTGTTGAGTCACATTGTAGAAACACAACACTGATAAAATAATGTGATCATTTTAATAATGTCTCATATTTTAGGAAGTTATGATGTTTAACCTGGGCAGACTCTTATTTTAGAAGTAACTTGGTACCCTGGTGTAGCACCAATGTGATGCAAAAGCAATGATCATTTTACTCTAAATATTTCCTAATGTAATTAGGGTGACATTATTCTTCTACTCTAAGCAATTTCCAGCATAAAGAGAGAGACATTGTACCTCTCTAGGAACTCTCCCTGGGGGAGGGGTGATGACTGATGAGAAAGATATATGACCAACCATTGTTTTTCTGGTGCTTACGACTACCATCAAGAGGTGGGGGGCACAGAAAACATTACCACAACCCAGACAGGTTACAAACCAGTTAAGGACAAGAAGATCCATACATGCTATAGCCAAAAGTTGAATACCAGCTAATGTCCATGTCTGGGAAGAGCAATTAGAGTTCATTAATTGAGTTGCTGGTAACACTGTCATTTTCAAGGCTAATTATCCCTAATTGGAGTTGTCTACTTTGATAATAAGCATTTGGTTCTCTTCCATTCAATTTAACAATGTTCCAGATACCACACTAGACACTTCAGGGAATTACATAGTTTAAAGAACTCAATATTAAGTCATGAGATCAGCCCAGTACATAGATAATTCCAACACAAGGCAGAATATAATGAGTAATGAAAAAAATTATACGCTTGAGTTAGATCAGCATAACAGAGGAAGAATAATTCTTTCTAGGTGGGACATATTGGATGAAACTTTGTAGAAGTAGTAATATTTAATACGGAACTCTACAGGTAGGAGAAAGGCAGTCTAGGCATAGGAGCAATGCAAGTGGCTGTGAGGTTAAAAATGCACAGTATTCATAATTACTCATCTATATGCTTATATATATATGCTTATTCATTTTGATTATCTTTTAATTTTGCAAATATTTTCTTCACACTTGTGATCTACATGCCCTATAAAGTGCTCTCAATATGGCAATGTAACCAAAGAAATTTCCTGCTCTCAAGGAGTTTATATTCTATGTGACTGTGATAGCACATAAACAAATAAGTAAATAAATATTTAGGTCTTAAAATGTTGTTCAAGAAAAAATATTCAGAGTGATGTGAGAAAATGTTGGAAGGGTTCTAAGGGATGTTCTTTCTGCTAAAATGTCAAGCAAGTAGACAGTGTAGTGAAATACAAGAGTATTTGAAACATACAGGCAGTAGAAGAACATTTCAATTGCAGAAAATGACAAGTGAGAGCACCCTGTGACAAGAGCACACTTGATGTGTCCTCACCAAGCCTTGAACAACAAGAATAACTAAGCTGCCAGTTTCCACTACAGGGGTTATGAGAAAGAAGCAGTCTTGAGATTTATGGAAGAACTGGAATGTTGTTTATAGTATAAGTTCAAGAGATTTATTAACCATTCACATGTAGGTGCCTGGGATGACTACCTTCATTGCTAAATTTACTGGATTTGAAACAACCTAGATTGCATGACCTCAGGGTCTGTCTGTGGGGCAGTTTCCAGAGAGTTTTACCTGTAGACAGAAGACCTGCTCTGAATATGACCAGACTGAATAAAAGGAGAAAGCTAGTGAAACTGACTTGTTTATCTCTTTTTGCTTCCTGACTGCTGGACCAATGTGACTAGCTGCCTCATGTTCCTGTTACCACAGAACCTATTTTTTCATCATGCTTCCCTCCCATGACAGACCACATCTTCAAACTGTGAGCCAAATTCCTAAGTTGGTTTCTCATGTTTTTTGCAATAGCAAATAAAGTACTCAAGTAATCAACTGGGTACATGTCTGTCTGTGTAGTTAGGTAAGATGTTTAATGTAGAGATAAGAACTGAGAGGTTGATACATTAATTATGGCATTTAACAATATGATATGAAACTGGATAAGATCACAAGATAGTAAAATGGCCCAAAGATGATATCTAAGATTCTTCAATGTAAACTATTTAGATTAATTAAAAGGAAAAACCAAAAGTGACTTGTAACAAATGGTTACTGAAGAATTTCCTTCAAATGTAGGTAAATAACAATGAAGTACTGAGTTTGTTATAGTATACACACAGGGATACACAGATAATTTCAGAGTTTAGCAAGATATCATGGGAATAAAATCACCAGGCATGGGATTTTGAGGCTTGGGAGGAAGAGAAAGGGCATAAGAAGCCTTCCAGTCATTATTTTGGTTCAGACAATTAGGCAAGTGATAATAACTAACTAGTAAAGGGGCCATGAGCAGGGAAGGGCGAATTAGGCTGAGGATAGGAATCCAGAATATACTGAGTTTAGCTTGAAGCAATTGAGTTTGAGAACCTTATAAGGCATCTAAGAAGATATGTCACACTGGTAGTAACAAAATTTCTAGAATATTTTTTTTACAGAATGACAGTATTTTTGAGACATTAACCAGTGTGCACTTACTACTCATGGTCTATTGATAGATATTCAGCATGGAGAAATACAAATTCTGGGTCTAATCTGTCACTTATTAAATGTGAGACTGTTGGATAGCCATGCTAGCTCACTGAGCTTAAGTTCTTCATTGATAAATGAGAACAACATTAATGATTTAAAGAGGGGTTGTTTTGAGGGACAAAGTTGATATTGCATTGGAAAAATTTAGGAGAAATGAGTGCCTACAAATCTTTGGTTGAGTGAAGATAGGGATAAAAAAATAATTTGAGCACTTCTTAGGAGCATTTGAGAATTCTTAACAGGGCTACTTAATTGATACAATGCATGCCTAGGGCATGAGTTTGGATGGAACCAAAATGACCAGGTAGTTCCCTAGAGATTTACACAATGTATTACTACGCAGCAGTAAAAGAAAAAAATGACATCCTAAAATTTGTAGGCAAATGGATGGATTTGGAGAATATTCTCCTGAGTGAGGTATCACAAACCCAGAAAGATAAGCAGGAGATGTACTCACTCATTAGTGGACTTTAGACAAAAAGCAAAGAACACCCAAGCCACAAACCACAACCACTTAACAGCTTTGGATCTGAAAGAACACAAGAGAGTCATCCAGGGAACTCCCTAGGAAGAGAAAATAAGAGATTTCCTTAGCAAATTGGGAGCATAACGAGTAGCGACCAAGGAGAGGTGGGAATAAATCATGAGAGAAGTTGATGGTTGAGTAAGGGGAGCAATAAAGAGGGAGAAAAAATTATGAAAATAGCGATAGAGGAAGGCAATGTAGGGTTGGAAAGAGTCTGGGTGCTAAGGAAACCTTCAGGAACTCACAGGATTTTCCTGGCTAGGACTTCAACCAATAGTGGAGGAGGTGTCTAGACAGGACTTCCCATATAATCAAATGAATGACCACCCTAAGT
>PVIH01017945.1:0-40148 GCA_004025045.1 Sigmodon hispidus | reverse complement strand
ATGAAAAAAAAAATTCAGAGGGAAAGATGAACACAAAGAAAATATAGGTGTAGCTATCTTATTTGTATTTCTTCCCTTGATAAGCCATGCCTATCATTCTTATCCTCTGTATAGTTATTGTTAACTCTTCCACATTTTAAATTCTTTTTACTGTGTTTTTTTTTTGATAAATACAAAATAAAGAAGGAAGAAAAAAAAATTTCATTACCATTTTACTTATTTTTAAATATATTTCCAATTGAAATAGAATTACATCACTTTCTCCTCACCTTTCCTCACTCCAGCCCCTCCTGGATACCCTCCCTTCAGCCCCTCCATGGTCCCCCAACTCTTTCTCTTTGATTATTATTAATATATGTGTATATGTATGTGTATGCACAAATATATAAATGCAATCAGCTTAATCCATCATTGCTGTGTGTGGAGGGTTTCAGGCCTCACCACGTTTTATTGAGTATCCGAAGGGGCTCACCCTGGGAGTGGCTAACTCCCCCTCTCTCAACCGTCATTAGTTGCCTGTACTGCTTTGTCTAGGGATGGTTCCCAGGAAAGTTTCCCCTTTTCATGCTAATGTATCTATTGGTGTTGCCATTGATGTTTTTGCAGCCATTTCTAGGAGGCCTCGTTTCACTGCAGTCTTCCTGGGTCTTCCAGCTCTTAACATCTTTCCAGGCCTCTCTTCCAGGCTGCCATTTTATTTCAGGAAGAAGGTTAGGAAGAAGTTTTGTGTTACTGAACTATAAAAACCTCTCAATTTGTAATTTAAACTACTCACACCAAAGTTATTGCTGTTTGTATTTATCTTATTTGTGGTTTTCTTCATATTTTTTCTTTGCTTCATTTTCTATTTCCTTTCAAATATTTAGCTTTTCTTAATTTGTTTCCCCTCAATGATTTTGAACTTTGCATTCTATTTTTTAATTACTTCCAAGTTTACACTTTATATACTTAGTTTATAATATAAAGTTGATCAGTATTTTATCTTAATCCTAAATAATACAAATACAATAAATGAAGCCATTTCTGGTTTGTGCCTTCTACATGCCAGATCAGAACCTGTGTTATTCAGCTTACTGTCACTGTAATGAACTACCTGAGGCAATTAATTTATACAGAAGAAAGTCTACTTCAGATTATGGTTTGGCAGGTCAAAAAGTCTAATTGCTTTGGAAGCAAAAAGAAAAGCCCTCATCACCGCCTCCTTCAAAGACATGCTTATGTAATTTATGGACCTCCCAGAAGGTCTCACCTCCTAAAGGTCCACAGCACACACACTCAGGGGATCAAGGCTTTAACACTGGGCCATTGGGGAACATCCTGCTTAAAGCTATAGTGTCTTCATAGCTGTACCTATTTTACAAACATTCCAGATGTCTACCGGTATTTTAATACATTTTCTAATATGCAAGGGTTTTGTTTTCTTCTGTTTTTGTTTTTGTTTTTTTATTTGTGCTGCTGTCATCCAGCAGCTCCCATTTTAGATTAGTCCCTTCTGGTTGCGCCCCATCATCTCATGGGAGAAACCTTCAGTCACTGATTTTCTGGCAACTTTTTTTGGTGTTAGCTTATTAATTATAAGTTAGTATTATCCTGTGCACACACAGCCATCTTTAGAAGGGTTCTAGTTCTTTTTGTAACAGTCCCCGATCTTCATTGATTTGGTATACGTCTGTTTTCTCTCTTTTTGTTTAGACCCTGAAAATGAATTTGTTCCCTTAATCCTTAAGAACATTATTTCTTTAGCTGTTTCTGGCCCTTTGCTTTGTCCTTCCCTTTTATTCTTCATACCACAAAGAATCAATCCCCTTTCCCTCTCGCCTCTTAGCTGTCCTTTCCATTATTATTTTTTTACTTTGCAGCATCCTAATGCCTTGAATTCTACTTTGCAGTTTTCTAAGCCTCCAGCCCTACTCAATCGATACCTCATCCTGCCACTGAGTTCTTATTTTCAAGGACTACACTGTTCCATCTTAGGATATCTGCTTTCCTTTGTTTAGATCGTTTCCCCTGACTAACACTTGCCTATGCCTTGCTTCCTTTGTCTCTGTGGTGCTTGCTGAGGGAGTCACCATGCTGTTCTCTGCTGTCCCTCACTGACTTGTATGGTGGTCTGTGATTCTGATCACCAGCACAGCTTGTACGGGACTCTCTTGGTCCCAGACTTGTGCAAATTTCCCGACATCAGTATTTCACATTTGCTTCCTCTAAAAATATAGGATTTAATGGTCTCGAACAGGCAATTAATTCCCCGACTTGGGGCTCCTACAGCAGGCTAACCGTGATACGGACTGCACAGCGGTGTGTGCTCAGCCTGTGGTGTTTTGATATTTCATGACTTACCTTTTGTCTTTCTTTCCTCAGATAGTAAACAGTTTTCTTACAAAGCTTTCCTTACAGGAATCTTGATCTTCTATTTCCTAATTCTAGGAAGGGACAGTTGGACAAAGCTCTGAATGGGGTTCAGAGACCACAGTTCTAACTCTTCTTACTGAAATCCAATATTCCATAGGGGAGGCTCCAGATTCTACCCTAACGGTGACTTGCCATCAAGATTTCTCATTGGACGCTTGGAATATTAGTTTCCTTTTCATCAAAGACTAATGAAGTATAAAAAGTACCTTAGGTCTTTAATACAATGTATTTTGATTATATTTGCCCTTCGTGACTCCTCCCAGTCCTCTCCTCCTTCCTATCCACTCATCTTCGTCTCTCTTTGTTTCTCTACATCAAGTTCAATTTGTGCTGCCCATATATTCTTGGATATACAGCCCTCCACTGGAGTGCGGTCAACTTACCAGAGGCGACACTCAAAACTGACTCTTTTCTCCCAGCAGTCATCCTCTGCTTGGCTAGAGGTGGAATTTCAGCCCCCACCGCATGCTGGGGATTTGGTCTGTGGTGAGCTTGCATGGTGCTATGCAGATGCTACAATTGATGTGAGTTTAGTTCATATGTACACTTCCCTGCTGTGTGTATCTGAAGGACACTCTTTCCTTGTATTCACCCACCACCTCTGCCTCTCTTTCGCAATGATACCTGGGACTTGCTTGGGAGGAGGGTGTGTGATATGGGTGTCCCGTTTACAGTTATTTTCTGCACCTTGGCCAGTTAGGGAGTCTGTGTTATTCAGAATTTACTGTAAATAGAAGCTTCTCTAAAGGGGGGTTAAAAATGTATCAGTCTATTGGAATAATGATTAGTCATTAGAGACCTCAGTTTAATACTGTGCCCATTTAACAGATGAACAGTAGTAGATTCTCCCTCAGAGCCTATGATCTGTCTAGTTATAGGTTCTTGGCCCAACAGTGGTTCCAGGTATGGGTTTTATTTTATGGAATGGGGCTTAAATTCAACCAGAAAGCTGTCTGCTACTTTCGTAACATTAATGCCACTACTGCACCAGTTAACATGTTTTGTTAGACCAGTCGTTTTAGCTCACAGCATTCATAACTAGGTAAGACTGAGGATTTTTTTTTCTCTTCTGGTAACATGCATAGTAACTCCCAACAGTATGGAAGCTGTAGAGAAAAGTGTCTAGGTCAGTATTAGCTTGTTAGCTCCATGTTCTGTGACTGAGGAACATAATGTCTTCAATGATAGGGTCTTACAGTCAAGGTGTGGAGAGGAACCAAGAGCACTGGCAATGGCCTGCACTGTTTCACACTCTCTGAGACCTCACTGGCCAACAACTCCAAAATAAGTAACCCATTCTTGGTAGTGGGCTTTTTATGTCTTAGCCTGTGGTATCTAATAGAGTTATTGTGGTCCCATTATGAGATACCTATATTTTAACTCTTTTTATATATGTGTATTTAGGAAGCCTCTCCAGTAGTAAGCAGGCTTCCATATACCATATACCATCTGTGTAAGGTCTCCAGTGTTATTCACCCCTACCTATATTCCCTCCTTTATGCTAAACTCCCACCCCCACCCTATTTGACCCATCATGGTCCTCTAATCCCCTAAGCCTTTATACCAGTTTTCTATTGCCCCCCCCCAAAAGTTTGGACCTGTGTGTTCTGCTCCATCACCTCCTACATTATCCAAGCAGTGCAGCTAAGCTGGCCAGAGCCCTGACCTCAAAAGTAGAGGCCTCCCAGGGAGCAGACCCCCCATTCTCTAACTTCTTTGGCTTCATCTCTACCTGTATGAAATTCTCAAATAATAATAAAAGCTTTTTGTTTAAAGGAGGAGAATTTTTGGCTCATGGTGTGAGAGGACAGTCAATTGTGGGGAGGAAGGCATTGGTAGGGTAGGGGAGAAGCTGCTCACTCCAAGTGTACAGCTAGGAAGCATAGATGGACAAATGCAGGGCCTCAGTTTGCTCCCTCCTTTTTATGCAGTCCTCACACTGCCCATGTTCCCAATTTTCCCATCTCAGTGGATATTTTTTGAAATGATGCTTCCCAAGATTGATTTCCCAGATGATTTTTATATTCTTTCAAGTTGACATAAACAATTAGCCATCATGTCAATCCCTGTAAAAGCCATTTGGGGTAGGTCTGTGGACCCATTTTGCAGGAAGTAAACTGGTATCTATAGACAGTCAATATTCATCTTGTCAGGTGCCATGTAGCTCCAGCTTCTACCCAGATAGACCCACGGATTCTCTTTCTATGTCTGTCCCTGGTCACGGTACCTGTGGAGCAGAACGTAAGAGAAAAGGCCACTGCCACTCCGGAAATGGACATAGCTTAAAGTATGCATGAAATCTGTCTTGCTGTGTGGCCATGACCCCATCCTGCAGCAGCAGCAGCTCCCAAGGCTGGATAACATTCTAGTTATGCACATTGCTTAGACCCACTGAATCAAAACCTTCAATTTAACAAACCCCCATGAGAATTACATTACCAGTCTCAGAAGCACCGATCTAGAAATAATCTGGTCTGTGTGTTAGAAACTGAAGCCAGGTTTTGGGAGAGTTGCAGGACATGGGTCTGGGAGAGGAATTCAGGATTCTCACTGCCTTGCAAGTTGTCTCACTTGGACATGAAAGATTTCTCCCTTGAGGAATTCACATGCAAAACACGAGTTAACCTCAGTCTACTCTCAGGCTGAAGATGTTGGCCAGCTCCCCAAACCTAGCATTCTTCAAATCATTGTCCTGGCAAATACTGGGCTGTTCTTCAGTCAGCCGGGACACCCACCACTCAATGGACTGGAGGGGTGGATGGATGGATGGATGCATGGAAGAATGAATGGATGGGTGGATGGATGGATGGATGGACAGGTAGATAGATATAGCAGATAGCAGCAAGACTAGCATCTGTGGCTAAAAGTTTAAGAGCATGGGAAACACGGGATATAGGAAAGAAGTCAGCCACATGTGTGCAGGGTCACTTTACTAAGTGAGCATAAATACATCAAAGTCCAAGACATAGGCACTAGGAGAAATGAAGGGTAGTAAGTCACCACCTGCCTTAATTCAGGCTGTTACAGCAAATACAGTGAACTAGAGGTGATTAGAACAGAAATGTGTTTTCACATAGTTCAAGTGTTTGAGGTTGGCTTCTGTGGAGGCTGTTCTCTTGGACATGTAGATGGCATTATCTGTCTCCTCATGTCTTCATTTACTCATTCATCTGCATGTATATGTGTGCTTATAAGAACAGCAGTCATGCTGGAACCGACACCTCAGACCAATTTCAATTTGCCTTCCTAAGTGCCGAGTCACCAACTGTAACTATAGATGTGAGAAGCACAATTCGCCCACAGGAGACCCACTCCCCACAGGAGAAGGGGTCAGAAAGCTGCTTTCCTATGCATGCTGTGTTCTGCAGGGCCTTCTTCCTCACATTTTACCTACTCTGTCTTTTTCCAAAGCCCTGTGAATAGGGAGCTAGGTGGAAAAGGACCTAGTGGGTATATAAATATTTTCCTCTTGGTTAAACCCAGTATTTTCCTCTGAGACTATCCCGGAGTGTTTCTTCTTCTGCTCTGGGATGGCTTTACCCAGTGGCTGTCCTTCAGCTCAGGACAAACACCAACCCAGTGTCCCTTTTGTTGACTGTAAGCCAGTATGCTTGTTTTGACCCTGTGGGCAATATACCAGCTAGAAATCCAATGCCCATGAGTTAATGTTTTGAAGACACATTTTAAAAGCTCACTGTCTGCAAGGCCCCCTGAGGGTCCTCTTACTACTTGTAGAATCATTAGAGCATAGTGTTCCCAGCCCTGCTTATATGAGGGACTGGGAGAGCCTGGAATTTTGAAAAGAAGCTAATATGTTTTTGAAATATAACCCCTAGCTAAGTGATAACCTAAACGGGATTTCATGCGTAGTTTCCAGTGTTGAACTTTCTAATCGATGACAGACGTGCTTTAATCAAGGTGTTTGTGTTGGTTTCTTCATAATGCTTGCAGTCATTGTTGGAATGCTCTTAACCAATGGAAGTTTCACAGATTAAGCCCTCCCAGGGCAGAGCCCATACCCAGGAGCAGTAAGCCAACACAAACGGACTCCATGTGTTTCCATGTGCCTTCTTGTTATTGTTTGTTTGGTTTGGGTATTCTTTTTATCTTACTGGATTTTGTTTATCTGCTTTAAATTTTCTGAGTTTTATGCAAAAGAGAAAATGGCCTGTAAAGGAAAGGAAGAAAGAATGTGATCAAAATATATTGTACGGAGAAAAGCTTCACACTGGCCCAAGCCAGTGAAGGTGGGATGGATGTGCCAGCCAATGGGAAACAGATCCCACCTTTGCCAATGACAAACGCACACATTCTCAATTGTCCACTGCTTCTGTCTCCGGAAGAACTGTGTGATTTAATTAGATGTTCATGGGAAAAGAGAGAGCCTTAATCTATCTGTGTCACACTTTACAAAGCTTAAGAATAATTCGTGTACGGAGGCTCTGGTTAGGAACTGGGCTTCTGCACTTGGCCCTAGAAACCAGCATGAACCAGAATAAAGTCTCTCCATGGTGGAAATGTCACATCATCAAACTAACTTAGAAACAGATGCTCCCCAAAACAGGCTGCTTACTGTCCCAAAAGACATGTCCACCCATAGCAACATCATGAAGAAGTCTCCTCTGTCCTAATCCCACAAAGAAAGGGAGTCTGAAATGTCCCATTTGTTCTATTGGCCTTTATTTCTTCAGCTCTTGCTGTCTGAAATTCCACTTATTGGGTTGTTCCCAACGAGACCACCACCCCCTCCCCAGCCATTTCAAGGGCCATTCTGTTCCTCAACTGGGGTGTTTTCAACTCATGAGTCACTAGCACAAGGCAGTTACTAGCAGATCTTTTTTTTTTTTTTAACTTTATTTATTTATTTGCCTTGGTGTTTGCCTGGAACTGGAACTACAGACTGTTGTTAGCTGCCATGTGGGTGCTGGGAATCGAACCCAGGTCCTCTGGAAGAGCAGACGGTGCTCTTAACCGCTGAGCCATCTCTCCAGCCCCACTAGCAGATCTTTTAAGCTGGTTTTTCTGACACAAGTTACAAAGAAAACAGGAAGGAGCTGGCATCAAGCCCCGCAGCCTTGAAGAAGTGACAAGAAAGCTCTTCGCCGTCCCCAGCTGTGACATCTTTTCTCTTCCTCTTTAACCTTTGCTGAGTTCCTTGTCTACAGTGCATGCAGTCAACCTTCCTCTGAGGATGAGCCAACCGATGAGCTCCTTTCTAGCCTTTTATGATGATTTAGAATCAAACCAAAATTGAGAGTCTGGGGACTCTTAGTCAAGAGAGATTAAGGCCTAGCCTGGCCCTGGATCTCTGATTCAGAACTGTCCCAGGCACACAGACTGGAGTATGAAATGTCCTCCACGCCCAAACTTACATGTTGAATGCTTAATTTCCAGCTGGAAGCACTGTTAGGAGAGGCTGTGGAAACTGAGAGGTGAGCTCTAGCTAGAGGGCATGGGTCACTGGGGACTGGCCTTTGGAGGTTCTATGTAGTCCCTGGTGCTTCCTTCTGCATTTGTCCTTTGGAAGAACACCCTTCAGTGTGATTCTGCTACCACTCATCTGCTGGCTGTGAATGTCCTTCGGCTTTGGGGAATATCCACTTACTTCACCATAGACCAAGAAGCAATGGGGCCAAGAACTGTAAACTGAAATCCTGAAACTAGGAACTAAATAAATTAAAGAAAACCTTTAAAGTTTCCTCTTGGGATTTTTGGTCACAGCTATGTGACCAATATGGAGGCCAATGGAGTTGGACACCCACTGTTCTGTTCCCCTCAGGTTAACTCCCACAGGTTCAAAGACAGGGGATGCACTTGGAAAAAAAGGCTGCAGAGAAATATTCTCCTTGTCCCCTTCACTGATGTTTGGACACATGAAACATTAGGTGGCCCAGATGTCCCACTCAAAATCAGGTAGCAGAAAGGACAATGTGTTCCTGAAAGGGACATTTCCTGTCACTTTATGGCCCGGCTTATCTGTGGTCTTAACTTACACTGGGCCCCCTCTTTATAAAACCTTTGTGTTAGGCCAAGAGAAAAGGGATTATCTTTTGAAACAAGACAAAAGCAAACTACTTTCCTACAGAAGTCAGGAAAATTGTCTATAATATACCCTCTCAGCAGTTAATCCTACATGGCTAAGCCCTTGAGAGTCTAAGGACATATAAAGCCCTGAGTTCTTAGGGAAGCCACACAGTAGCTTTGTTATACTTATATTAGGGGCAGCACATTTGCATAGCAATTTGTATCATGACAGCTGCCAAACAGGAATGCAAATGCCCTTTAGGCCAGAGTTTCTGAGCCTGACCTCCATGTACAAAGTCCCTACAGCCACCCAGACAAGCTGGCTGGACATCAAGCAGAGAGAGGGTGTGCTTGCATCTGTACTCCTGGGAATGTGTATGCTGTGGAGTCCCAGGGCAGTGTTGGAACTCCTGCTGCTGAGGGGGATGTGGAAGGGAGGGTGTACCATTGTAAGGGAATCTAGTGTTTATGGGATCCAAACATGAATGTGGCCTCCTTTGTCCTCTTGAGCTGATAAAGTGTGGGACTGTCTGGTTTGGTTGTGGGGGCATTGTTCCCACCAAGCCACTCCTTGTCACTCCTCAGCTCACCAAGCTCTGTGTGACATGCCTCTTGGCTTCTAGATGTCCATAAGGAGGCAATAAACAAATGTCATGCCTTTTGTTTAAGTTTTAATATGCTCATTATTGGGAGGCCTAAAGGCCAGATGGTTGAGTAAGATTTTTTTCGCCTAAATGAGGTGGGGCTACTAGCATTCTTGACATTAGATATGGGAGGAAAAGATTATCAGGAAGAAATAAAAGACTTCCTCCTTCTCCAGGAAGGTTAACAGATAAGCAGCCTCTGGCCACTCCATGGACTCCTTCTGCCTTCTGGATTGGAAGGTTCCAGCATGAAGTGTGGGCTTCCAACTGGGAGCCAGTTTCTACAAGAGCAACTCATCTCTTATAGAAAAACAAAAGCTAAAGATAAAGGTCCCCGAGCACCTGCAACTGGGACTCTGAGACATCTGACTTTGCCACACTCCCTGTTTGTCTTCCCTGGTCATTCTCCACTCCAGCCAAGCCCCTTGTTTTTGCACTGGGGAAACAAGTACTTGTTTGCACTAAGGTCTGAGTTGTTCAAGAACAGGAGGTCCTCTCCTGGAAGGTAAGAAAATTCCCGAGGTGAAAGTGAACCTCAGTGAACTAGAGATGGTCTGTTCCACTCAAAGAAAAACAAGGAAGGCTTGATCTTGCCTCTAAGACTGAAACTCACAATGTGACATTCACCTTTACTTAGCTGATGCCTTTGAGCATGTGTATGGGGTGTGAGTGGCAGAGCCTATACATACCATAGTAGAAATAAAGAGAAGATGAAGGATGGGTTGGAGTCCTAAAGCCCCATGTTGTCCCCACTCTCTATGCTTGGCTGGAACAGATGGCCTCATGCTCCTAGAACATCTCTGTCAGCTGGTGTCCCTTTGCCAGTGGAGGCCATGATAGCTTCAGAGGTAACCATGCCAGAAGGGCAGAAGCAATGTCCCCTAGTTCTTCAGATTGTGTAAGACATAAGTCCAGGGCATTGCAAACCCAAGCACACCTTCTCTAAACAATCTTCCTCCTATGGCTTAGGTCTATAGGAAGATTTTTTTTTTATTTCCTCCTATAAAACAGAAGGCAATTCCAGATATTGATTGCCTTTTCTTCTGGAAAAACAAATCAACTTTATCAGAATCTGGAAAGAACTCCAGGTGTACCCAAAGTTTCATCAGTTGAAAAGAAAGATACAGAGGTATCAAAGAGGCAAGGATGTAGATTAGGATTGAGTATAGATCAAGGCCAAAGAGCCTAGGCTCAAACAGCAGCCATAGCATCTCTGCCCTACCCTGTGCCTACATAAACCAGGAAGCACTTTTCTGAGTCCTGGATTCCTCATACCAGAGGTTGGACTATGAAAATGTCTCTTCCCATGATGCTGTGATAGACTTTAGGTGTACAGGAACAAAATAGGGGTGTTTGTTTATACCAGACATTATAAGTCTATTCCCCAAGCAGTTTTTTCCATTGCTGACCTCCAGAAACTGACATCAAGAAAAGATGGCAGAAATTGAATTCTGTGAGCTCTTACCTTCAAGTGGAGACAAGGTCAAAATTGATGCTAACAGTGTCCTGAACACAAAGCACTTCTAGCAGAACATTTCCACTCACAAAGTTGTCAACTAATTCTGCTAAACAAGCTTCATTCTGAACCACAAATGTGATTGCTCAGATTTTTCTAGAGAGGTAGACCAGAAGGCTTGTTTTCTCTGTGCATCCAGGGAGCTGACAAGACATGGAAAGGATGCTCTGTCACACAGAAGGGAAGAAAATGAAGAAAAAGAGGTAGTGGGGTCCTCAGGCTCAGGGATTATGCCTGAGGACTATAGAGGACTGTGACTTCATTCTGTAAATGGCTTTTTACTGTGACAATGAGAGTGGAGTACCATGACCTAAGAGTACCACACCAGCAGCAGTTCTTCATGACAAGTACTAATAGGGAGATAAAGCTAGCCCCAGCCACAGTTCAGCAGCAGTGAAGCATCACTCCACCCTCTAGGGCAGGTGCAAGGGTTCTTGCCCCATCCGGGAAAACATAACATCTTTCTGTCACTTCTGCATCACCTGTTGCTGTCAATAAAAATGTCACTCTGGTTTTCTAGCTACTGTCTGTCCAAAAGCTTCTGCTCACATCCCTTCTGCAACTCACTGGATGGCATCACCTTTGGGAACCAAGCTAGGTCAGCATGCTGGAGTAAAAACTTACATGACCATCCGGGTCTTTTGCAGAAAGACACTGCATGGAAAACTTCAAGGCACAGATCAGACCTGTAGTTTCATTGTTTATAATAAAATCATATATAAAAAACATTAACATTCAGTAGTCACCACATTCATATTTATGGGTTTTAAAGTGTTGGATGTGTCCATGTTGGGGCAAGCAAGAAATGATTTGGACCATGGGTAAAGGATGTCAGTTGGAAAGCCAAGAGAGCCAGCCCATAAACAGAATTGGATGGAGTCCTTGCAGAATTATGAATGCTCTGTTATGTCAATCTCAATGTCATAAATAGTTAGGATGGAATTATTAGTGTCAGCCATGTATAGTTTTATAATATCCTTTCCTGACAGCAGGAGGGGTTTATTGGTCCAATCAGCCAGAACAGCCTCCCTGGCAATGTGCTGGATGACACAGGCTCTCCTAGCTCCTGATCTAGCTCCCACTCTGCTTGGGCCTGTAGCTAGAGTTCTGGGATGTAGATTGGGCCACAGAAATGCTTCAAAGTGTCTGATTTACAACACCATTGATTTGTGGTGCTGAGAAGTGGTCAGTGAGGTTTTCATGCAACCGATAGCCTATTCTACACATCTGGAGGAAAAGGCACACAATTAGATGGGTGATGGAGGAGGTGGTTTGGAAAATGTATCCATATCTTGTTTAATTCTTTTGCAGCCCTGAGAATCTTATCTAACTTCAGCAACTCCTTCAAGAAGACACACACACACACACACACACACACACACACACACACATGCATGTGTGTGCACATGTGCTCTCTCTCTCTCTCTCTCCCTTCCTCCCTCCCTCCCTCCATTCCTCTCTCCCAGAAGATGTAGAGAACTGCATCATGCACATGAACTTCAGATGAGAATAATAAAGGCAGTACACAGCAGCATTTAATAAATAAAGGCACAGAGCAATTAATAAATGAAAGGTTTGCAGAGAGTATTTTGAAAGAAAGGAACTTCAGTTTATAAATTTGGCTTCAGTCTTAGCAACGGTAGAAAATTATGAGCTCATCACTGTGCCCTGATATATTTCTCCAATGCATGCTATTATTCTACTTGTAATTCTAATTTTAAACCAGAGATGGCCCAGAGCATCATTCAGTAGCTAATATTACTGCAATGGGTCACTCTATTTCCTTCCTGAAGTAGTAAGTATCTGTGCTTTTATGGTGTGGACTCTGGCAACCCCATGAACTAAGCTGAGGCCATGTTCCCCACTAGCTAATAGCAGCCACGATGCAGCTCATGAGTCAGCTTCCTGTGCACCTGGTATACAATCTGATCCTTCCAGGAGGTAGCCTGAGGGAAATGCTGTTACTTTATGAGGCCATCCTACTTCTCTTACCTGAGAGTAGATACAGATACCTAGACCTATAAATCCTATCTGTCCTGAGCATGCAGGAGGCATTTCTGCACTGATGTAGCTGGTCTTATGTTCCCATCCTAACTATAATTGTTAGACTGGCCTTCTTTGGTAACTATGGAAGGGTGGTTTCTCTCTGCAACTGGAGGGAAAAAAGTATCCTTTCCCAGATTATACCCTTACTTTTCAGCTCACATCATGCTCTTATTTCAAACACTAGCAGAAGTTATTACCAAGGATACATGGCAGTAGAGACTTCTGTCCCAGAGAGCTGAAATTTGTGGAATAAATTCTCTACCCAAAGCCCCAACCTAATGAGCCCAAGAGACAAAAACAAAATGGTATAGAAGGTATCACTGAAACACAGTTTGAAGGAACAGGCCACATCCTCAGAGGCCTACAAACTGGTTTCCAAAGAATATATATTCTGTTACGAATAGCTAAAGGCATGTGTGTGTGTGATTGAAAGTTTTATCTCATTCCCCTTTGAGTCAGATTAATAACAGACAGATCAGTCTTATGGCTCTGAATGGGCTTGATGGGTACAGATGTGACTTGCAGTTCACAAGAGCAGTTATGTACAATGCATTGGAAATGTTCACTTATGGGCTTAAACTTCTGTGGTTCAAAATATATGAGGCTAAAGAGTCCAAAATTATCTGAAAGAAAAAAAGCCAGAAATAAGATGTCAACAACTTCATTTTCGTAGCCTATATTGATGACTGTGAAAAACTTTTGGCATCAATAAAACTTGAGTGATTGCCTTTTCCAATTGTCCAAAATGAGAAGCAGACCCAAAGAGGCACATTTCTGCCAAGGGAGATTTCTCTTAATTATTCCCGAACCTCATTTGCTGCAGGGTTTAGCAAACAGCCAATTCCCTTCCTCTCTCTAACATGACCCAATGTGTGTGTTTGTGTGCTCATTTGCACATGATCATACACCTGCACACATGTACACAAATGCACATCCATGAACGTTTCTAGCACAGACAAGGTGACTTGGAAACATGACAAGCAGACTTGCTAAATAAAAATGTGGGCAACAGTGCAGGACAGATAACAAACCTTTGCCAAAATCTGTATCACATGGGACCTCATGCTCAGAGGTCCTCAGCCTCTGTGTTTGGATAAATGAGGATTTGGATTACTCAAAGTGACTGGCCTTTAAAAACCACACAGAATTCTTTTTGCAATAAAACCTCAAGACTCACAGGCTCAAAGAAGTAGAAAAGTCATGTCCCTTAGGACTAAGCCAGAGAGGAAAAGAAGCCACAGCCAAGAGCATTGTTTCCAGCTTAAACAGGATCACCTCCCTGTCTACATACCCGTTGTGATTTGTAAAGGAGGTTAAGGGTCCGGGTTAACCACCAAGATTAGTAGTTGGAGTCCCGGAGAACACTGTCTGGAACTACATCTGCATGGGCCTGAAGGGAGCATGTGCATTTTTTATGGACCGCAGTAAAGCTGCTAGATCCTTGGTGACTAAATCCAAGAAGGCAGAGATAAATTTCCAAAGGGCAGTATTTTCTAAGGGCAGAAGGTGAAAGGAACAAATGATACTTCATCTCCCAAATGTTTTGGAGATTATTAGATTACCATTTCAAGGCAGGAACATTCTGATTTGATGGAGTGTTTGGACCCAAGAGGAGAAGGCAGGACCAAAGCAAATCTGTTGAGTTCAGAGATGAGGAAGGATTTTTCTTCTTCCAACTTTACTGTTTATTCTTCCTGTTGACTCATAACATGTGCACACTTTTCTCATGTGACCACTGATTTTCTTTTTACCTTTCCCAAGTAAATTCCTTATTGGAATTAACCTTTGGTCAAACATATTTACATGAAGTCCATTTTAGTCAGGTCAGTATAGGGACCACTGAATACGTTGACCCCAGACTACCTGGTCATTTCTTTCTTCTTAGCCTTCATCCTGCCATAGTGTTTAGCATCCAAGGCAAGGTTCCCCCCGTTTTTAAACCCAACTATCCAAGTTCAATGATAGCTAGATTGTTGCTATTATCCATGTAGGCAAGGCCTCGGCCACTCCAGGCCTTCATAAGCAGTTTTCTTTGATCTCCGTGGGGTGTGTAGACTGTACTCCGAGGGGACTGTTTCAGCAGACACCACCTGCCCAAAGGCACCAGTAGCACCCAGCCCTGTCACAAGTCTACCAAGGATGCTTGAAGACACTCTTTCCTAATAAGCAGAAACTTGGAACAACCTGCTATACTTTTGTTTAAAATATGAGCAATTTTTAAAGACAGCCATTGTATTCTTACATTCACTTTCCTTCCTTTGTTTCCTGTGCATACTGTCGGCATTTGTGCACTGAAAGTGAACCACAATGCAGAATATGAATGATGTCATCCCAGCAGTTCCTCACACTGGGGAATTCCAAGCCAGATGCTATGCCTCAGTGACGACCCATGACCAAGCTCCAGCCACTGCCCAGCCTGCTAACCGTCACCTCCATCCCTGTCATCTGGGTGACAGAGGGAACGCTGCAGGTAGAGAGCAAGAGATGGAGCCACAGAAGCCCCAGCCAGCTAGCAGGCTTTCAAACGCTGGATTATCTGAGATAACATCACACCATTTGTATATTTCTTTTCTAGACTTTATCATTATAACAGATAAAACATTTTAAAGAGGTATTTTAAAAAATAAAATAAAATTATACTTGGAATGAGAAAAAATACTAATGTATATTAAGAAATATATTTTGAGACTGGGCATAGTTCCTGCCTAGTATATATAGAACCCTGTGTTCCACACCCAGTAACAATCAGAGAGAGAGAGGGAGAGAGAAAAGAGAGGAGAGAAAAAGGGGAGGAGAGGGGAGGGGAGGGGAGGGGACGGGAGGGGACGGGAGGGGAGGAGGAGAAATAAAGGGAGATGCCTGGGGCCAGCAGCTGGACAGTCATGGAGGGAGCAGTGCCAGCAGAACACACAGAATGAAAGAAAGATAAAGAGCCCCGAGGCAAAACACAGAGGAAGAGAAACAGGTTAAGTTATAAAAGCTAGTGGGATAAGCTGGAGCTAAGGCTGAGAATTCATAATTTAAAAAAAAAAGCAAAAGTCCTCCATCTCCTTTTCTGCTACTTATCCAGAGTCATTTTCGTTCACTTTTCTCTCCTTCCTCTCAAGAAGAATCCTTTTGCCAGAATTGAACACTGATGCAAAAATTCTCAATAAAATTCTGGCAAACTGAATCCAACAACACACCAAAAATCATCCACTACAATTAAGTAGTTTTCATCCCAGAGATGCAGGGATGATTCAACATACAAAAAACTGTGAATGTCATCCATCATATAAATAATCTGAAGAAAGAAAGAAAAAAACATTTGATCATCTTATTAGATGCAGAAAAAACCTTTGACAAAATCCAACACTCCTTCATGATAAAAGCCCTGGAGAAATCAGGAACACAGGGAAAATACCTAAATATAATAAAGGCGATTTATAAGAAGCCGATGGTCAACGTCAAACTAAATGGAGAAAAACTCAAAGCAATCCCACTAAAATCAGGAACTAGACAGGGCTGTCCTCTCTCTACTTATCTATTCAATATAGTTCTTGAAGTTTTAGCTAAAACAAAAAGAGAACAAAAGGAAATTAAGTGGATACAAATTGGAAAGAAAGAAGTCAAACTATATCTATTTGCAGATGACATGATCATATCTATAAGACACCCCAAATTCTACTAGCAAGCTCCTGCAGCTGATAGACACCTTCAGCAATGTAGCAGGGGACAAGATTAACTCAAAAAATCAATAGTCCTTCTACACACTAAGGATAAAAGGGCTAAAAAAGAAATAAGGGAAACATCACCCTTTATAGTAGCTGCAAATAGCATTAAATATCTTAGCGTAACTCTAACCAAAGAAGTAGCAGACCTGTTCAACAAAAACTTTAAGTCACTGAAGAAAGAAATTGAAGAGGATATCAGAAAATGGAAAGATCTCCTATGTTCCTGGATAGGTAGGATCAACATAGTAAAAATGACAATTTTACCAAAAGCAATCTACATATTCAATACAATCCCCATCAAAATCCCAACACAATTTCTTATAGACCTTGAAAGAACATACTCAATTTCATATGGAATAACAGGAAAGCCAGGATTGCCAAAACAATTTTGTTCAACAAAAGAACCTCAGGAGGCATCACCATCCCAGACTTCAGGTTATACTATAGAGCTACAGTAATAAAAAAACAGCCTGGTACTGGCATAAAAACAGACTTGTGGATCAAAGGAATCTCAGTGAAGATCCCGACCTTAAACCACACACCTATGAATACTTGATCTTTGACAAAGAGGCCAAAAATATTCAGTGGAAAAAAGATACTATTTTTAACAAATGGTGTTGGCATAGCTGGATGGTAGTGTGTAGAAGAATTCAAGTAGACCCAAGCCTATTATCCTGCACAAAACTCAAATGTAAGTGGATGAAAGACCTCAACATAAACCCAGCTACACTGATCTTGCTAGGAAAGAAAGTGGGAAATACCCTCCAACGCATTGGCACAGGTGACCACTTTCTAATTATAACACTAGTAGTACAAACATTAAGAACAACAATCAATAAGTGGGACCTCCTGAAAGTAAGAAGCTTCTGTAAGGCCAAGGACACAGTCAATAAGACAAAATGACAACCTACAAAATGGGAAAAGATCACCAACCTACCAGGCTACTGTTGATTGACATGGGGAGTATGTGGAGCCTTAAGGGGTGGGATCAGACTGTGTTTCTGTGTGTGAGCTGGCACCTCAGAGCCCATTCCCTTCAGAGGAGCACCTAACCTAGTCCTGATAAAAGGATGAGAAATCAGACTTGCCTGGAGTGGATGTGCCATGCTGAGCTGACCCACCTTGGGACTTCTTGCCCTTTTGGGGGGAGGGGATGGAGAAGGGGAGGCTGAAGACTGTCTGGGAGGGATTGGGAGGAGGGAAGGGAGGGGCAGCAAGTGAATATATGGATAAAATACTGTATTTAATAAATAAAACGTTTTTTTTTTTAAAAAAAAAATATCCTAACTAATAATGAAAAAAAAGAATCCCTTCTTTTTGGCCGATAGCTTTATAATTTAGTCTTTTCTTATAATTTATATTCTTGTCTACTAATTATCATCACAAAGCATGTTTGTTATTGCTGGAGTTTCCATGAAGCCCTGTAATACTGATGGCTGCCAGTCCTAGAAAGGAAAATCCAGAACTGAAGAACCACAACACGGAGGCTGAGAACCCGGGGCAGTGTGGGCTAAGCCGGCCCAGGGATGGATAGAGCTTTTCTAGGAGAGCACATGCATTGTGGGATTTGGGAAGGAAGGGCTCGGCATCTGCTAGATGTCAGCTGTGCATGTGGCACCAGATGCCTTCGCTGGGTCAGGTCATACCCATTTTCTGAGAAGCAAAATTCACCTTCTCAGCCTGGGAATATCTGCAGTGTCCTTCCTTTGGCAACCAGGCTACAAAACAAGGGACAGCACTGTGGCTCCTGGAGGCTGCCCTCACCTCAAAAAGACCTTGAAGAGTCACTAATTCTTAGGTGATCTCTTCATCCAGCTGCACCCCCTCCTGCACCCAGTGGAAGCAGAGTGGAGTTCTAGATGTGGAATGCAAAAGCCCAAACTCCAAGAGCACATGCTCTTCCAAAAGAAGAGAAGATTTATTGCTGAGAGCTTTCCTAGCATCTAAAGCCAAAAGAAGAAGCATGGATGAGATGAGATGGGGCAGACAGGCCCCCAGAAGCCAGTTTGAGCATTTTATGACAATGACAGAAAAACAAGTCCCCCTAGAGAGGCCTGGGTGGGGTTGAGAGAATACAGCTGCACAATGACAATCTCAGGACTTAACTGTGGCCCCGTGCTGTGACACAGAAGAAAAAAGCTGTGGATACTTGGATCAGGGGCAAGAGGTGAGTGCAGAAAGAGCTGAAGCCGAGGAACTGCGGAGGCAGAGAGGGTCTTCCTTTGGATATTGATTTTTTTCATAAAAACCCATAGAAGTGTCAAAGGATCCTTCATTGGGGTGGAATATAAAAGCCCAAATGTTGACTTTACCAAAAGGAGTCTGTTAATACACTGCAAGAGGACGACAATGGGGGCATGGTGATTTTGCACCACATGAGAAAGGACAGACAGAGGGGAAACAGCAATTCTGACCCAGAGATCTCCTGAGTAGGGGCATCTGGAGAGAGGTTCTGGCTAAGTGGTATCAGTGCCCGAGGAGATTAGAACAAGAAAGGCAAATACAATGTTAATGAAGGAAACTGTGGATAAAATAAAATGAAAGCACGGCAATGCATGTGAGGCAGAATGCAGACCTGGAGAGAAGATAGTAAAAGCGAGACATGGCAGATGGAGAGGCCAGGGAGGGCCATGTAGGATGCACTGAGAGATGTGTGTGCCATGAGCAGAATGGTGTCCTGAGTGAGGACACTGAGCTTATATACCTGAAAGGTCACAAAAGGAAGCACTATACACATGGCTCGCATATTTCAAATTCACATTCTATTATATAATATTCTGGTGTTTGTTCTAATGTTCCAAAGCACCAGCTAAAACTATTCTCTAAAATAATATGCTATATCTCTTAAGAATCTCAGGTATCCTGTAACTCAAACTACCCCTCAGGGTTACATGTATCTCTGACACTGAACACCTGAGCTTTTCCAAAGCATCTGGACATGACAGGGTTTTAGGAAATGGAGAAGCCAGTTAGATGGTGAGATTTTGGGGCCAATGGGTAGTAGGCAATGCAAAAATGTCAGGGGAGAGGCTTTATCATGCTTTAGGGACTGGTGGAAAATGGGGATGAGGAAGAATGAAAGGTAAAAGATACTGGCTTTGGTGGACTTCATTGGAAAAGGACCCAAAGCAGAAGTAGGGTATGGAGGAGCTAGACCTATGTCTGAAAATGTGTCGTTCATGTTGCCTACTGGCCATCAGACAGGAGACGCTGAGGAAGACAATGGGTCCCTTGTTCAGGAAGGTCCCAGCTGAAGAGTTACTTGTTACACAAGGCCAAGTTGAAAGCCCAACATACTCAGCTTCTCAATTGGGGTGTGTATATAAGAGTTAATTAGATGTTCTCCTTCTGCCCAAGAGTTCACAGTCTGGCTAAGAAGCAATGATCTCACCTTATAGCAACAGCAGGGAAATAATGGTAGGCGTGGTACAGGCAAACTGAACACTTGTCTGCCCAGAGTCAGGACTCAAGCAAAGATGTGGTGGGAACTTATAAAGGGAAGTGAGGGTGGCTTGTGCTAGACCAAAGCATTTGGAAGATAGTTTTATGAGCAGGTCCAGCACAGGCTCAGGGCTCTGTAGACTATTGTGGAAACTTACCTGGAGGAAGCATTTCTCCAGGGGTTCTGGGAACATGCAGGGAACTGGTGTCTGATGTGTGGAGGCAAATGAAAGGCATTGAGGGTTGTGCCAGGTGGAGAGGCACTCCAAACACCTGGTCATTATAGCATGGGCACTTACTGCCACATCACCAACTGCCAGTTATGACCAGGACACCAGTGATCAGAAGGGAGAAAGAGGAAGCTGTAGGGTGGACAGAATATGGCATGGCAGCCTGTTTCCAGTAGGAGAATAGAAATGCAAGGTGCATATGGTTGCCGGATGGTTGTGTATAATGTAAATAAACAAAGGCAAGATAATTTCTTCTACAACGGAACTGTGCTTCCAATGTGTTTTCATTGGACCAATGGGAAAAGTGAAGGAATTCAGAGCAGAGACCCCATGGGTTGGAGCATCTGGGTCACTGAGAAGACCCCTGGCTCTAATGTTCCATTCATAAACTTGACACATCCTGGTCTTTGCACCAATCACTCTTAATAATGGTGAGGCAAGTTTTCTTCTCCACAGCAGTAAACCTAGGCTGAAAATGTAAAATATAAAAGAAAATAAACAGTTTGTTTCCCATTATTTCTAAATGCTGATGGAGAACCAAGGCAGCAAAAGTACTCTGGACCCCTATCCTGCTGATTAAGGTTCAGCAGAAGCTAATTGGCCTTGGGCAATAGACTTTCAGAGCCAGCAGAGAGGGGACCACCCACATGCTCCCTCATCACATCAGCATCCAGGGAAAGGCCAGAGCACCACCCTTTCTTGGTATCCCTCTGTAGATGAGAACCGCAGCACTGTGGCCCAGCCTGAGCTGAAGGTCCTTGTATCATATTTATCTCTGTATACCAGTTACTCAGCAAAAACTAAGTTTGGAAGATGAAAATCACCCTAAGTGCAAACACAGATTCTGATGATCATGGGAATTTCATGTCCCCTCTGGCAGAATGTAACAATTTTGTACATTACTTGCCATTGTGGTTTTCTTTGTGTGTAGCTGAATGCTACCACCTAGCTTTTTGCCCCAGGGCCCACTTGGAAGATGCAAGAACAGTGCAGCATGTAGGTGGTTCCTCCTAGAACTGGATTCTTAGCAGTGGTCTTGTGTTGGCAATACAATGAACATGGATGGAGCCACTCAAGAGATAAAGATTACGACGGAGAGTCGGAGCTCTCAGACCTCAGCAACAGATACTGAATCTTCTCCACTCACTAAGTGGGACCCTCTGTCCCAGGGGTTGATTCCTTAGAAATGTGATGGGTGGAGACAGAAAACTTGCCTTCTGATTTCAGCCATCTCTTTGCCAACTAGCACTAAGTTTGTAGATGTCGTGTTCAGAGAGGAGGAGACAGTATTAATTTTTCTCCTCCTGTGACTTGGCTTCCCATATGCATCTGAGTTCCCGTCATTTTCCCAGTGTTCCATTTCACCAGTGCACAGTCACTCTTTCAGAAGGCAAGGGACCCTCTTCAGTCATGTTTTTAGTATCTTTTATACCGTGGAAATGGACTCTAGGACACCCAGGACCCAGTACTGTACTCCAAGTTGGAAGGCGTTTGGAAGCATCCCTCCAACCTCAGCTGAGTGCTCTCAGGACTGGGGGAGCCACCCACCTGCCTTCATATCCTCCTTGATTTACTCTAAAGACCGTGCATTCCCCATCTCTTTTGTCACCCATTATAGAGACTCAGATTGGTTTTTTTGCTTCCTCAATAACAGAGCCCTTCTTCTGCTCTTCACTAGGGTGCATTCAAGATACATTACAGAAATACTGCTTCTGGATGCTGAAAAGATTGGTTAAGAGGGATGACTGCTCTCCCAGAAGACCACACACACACACACACACACACACACACACACACACACACACACACACACACACAATCTTAAAAGGAAGAAAAAAGAAAGAAAGAAATCTCCCTTCACTTACAGGCTTCCTAGGATCTGGGACTTTGTTTCACAATGTCTTTTTGACATGTTAATCTATTCATACTGGTCTGTTACTGCTCTTGGTAGCTCATGGTAGTTTTATCACTGAATTCTCCTTCTTATGAAGATGGTCTCACAACCTGGCCTGAAGAAGAAACACATCAGAGCAGCAGCAAGGACAGTGGCATTTGTGCCTGCTTTTGCTTGGTCTATCTCTGCATTGTTCTGTGTTATGCTTTTCACATTGACTATAATTGAATTTTATTTATTAACTTAACCTGAATGATTTAATTCATGTATAAGTGTAATTTGTATTTTTGTTTTAATTCTATTACCTGGGTACATGCTTTCCATTTTGGTATGCTTTTACTATTTCCTTCCGTCTTTTCTTAGGAACATTGCCTTTGTTTTTATTTTCTCCAGTGGTTTGAAAGCATATATCCGATTTCAAATTAACTTCTGGTTCCCTTTATGGTTTTCCAAACCCTACAATTTTCTTTGTTTTCTTTTTTCCTAATTGCCAAAGTCAAGAACATTTAATCACTTTATACTGTCCTGTTAAAGAGGAATTTTCATATGTGTATGCCAGAACGATGGCTCATCTCTTCACTTGTGTGCCTATTTTTACAAAGTTATAGTTTAAATGCCATGTTCTGTCAAATTTAATATTTTTTAAATTTTAAACAAACTTAATTCTCTTTTTAAAATCCTCCTCCATCCAGCTCTGAGTGTGTAACAAGCAAAATTTGATGTGTAGGCCTTGTGTGTTATGGATACAAATGCTTGGCTAGTTCTAACACCCATTATCCTAAAGGGACAAGGATTTTAGGTAATCTAGTCCATTTCCTATGAACTAAATGTCTTTACCTAGAAAAGTTCACAAACCTAAATTCTTTTTTCTTTTTCAAATTAACATCTTTAACTTTTTTTTATTTTGTTGTGTCTTCATGTGTGTGGTTATGTGTCTGTGTGTGTGTTTATGTGTACATGTCTGTTGGTTCCAGCAGAGGCTAGAAGAGAGCATCAGATCCACAAGAACTGGAGTTATAGGGGGTTGTAAGCTGCCCAATGTAGGTACAGGGATCCGAACTCAGGACCTCTCTAAGAGTTGCAAGTACTCTTAACTGCTGAACCATCTACCCAGCCAATTTACATTTGGTAGGGTTTTTTGGTGGGTTTTTTTTTGGCTTTTGTTTGTTTGTTTTTTGTTTCCTTTTACTTTTTGAGACAGGGTATCAGGCTGTAATCCTGACAGACTTTGCAGTAACAGCTCCTCTGCTTCTTTCTGTCACTGAAAGCCAAGGTAGCAGGTATGTGTCACCGCACTCAGCCCGATTCACTTAAATGCTCCCATTTTCTTCTCTGGAAAGATTTCCTCCCCGCTGTGACTTTTTTCTGTGCATTTGTTTAGCTGTGCCTTCCATCGTATGCATTAGTCATAAGTTGGATTTCCCATTCTTGACATCTAGTACATCCCCTCCATCTTCATCCTCTGTATATTCATTCACTCTACCCCCTTCGCCTGGGTAGTTTCAGCTCTTTGTCTCTGATGCCTCTTGCCAGCTCTCTTCTGAACTGTTTATAGTATAGCTTTTTCTTCTGTGACAGAGACTTTGACATTCCTACATTTCTTCTAATTACCATCCAGTCACTTACAAATTCTCAGCTCTTTTCAAATTCATCACCGATTCCTAAACTTCATGATTTTGCTCTAAGCATAGAACTTATACATAACCAAGTTCTGTTCTCCTGTGGATGGTGCATCATTTTCCTCGTTATCTTGGGATAATCACTTCTTTTTAGTCCCTGGACCTTCTTGTTGTCTCACTAAAGTGACCAGAGAACAACAATAAAGCAAAGTCCTCTGCATCTCCTCACTATTCATTAAAACCATAACAAAGCCAAGTGCACCAGTGGGAGCATGAGCTCCAAATGCTTTGTCTCCGCCAAACTGAAGCTTAGGTTCACACTGCAGTAGCTGACTCTAGCTGAAGTTCTAACGGGTCTTTTGCTCCTGTATACTGAGTCGATCTTAACAGTCTCCTAATCACTGAGCCATCTCTTCAATCACATGCTTAGGCTTTTAGTCAGTATCCAAAAGTAGAACATAGAAAGTCGAAAGAGTACACTTTTCAAATTGGGCAGGTTTAACAGTGCTGCAGTGAGTGAAGCTTCCTGAGGAGATGCGCTGAATGGGGCCTTTGTGAAGGACAAGCACACTGTCTTATTAAAAGGATAATTATTCCTCCAAGCTTTTTAGTGCAGCTTTAGGTGACACTGTCTTCCTAAGAATCGGTCCCTTGACCAGAAAATCATCTTCTCAGCTGCATTAATTACTAAAAGGTGAGAAGATAGTATACAATATGCTAACATTTAGAGCAGATCATAATGTCATGTCTCTTTCCATGTCCAGAGACCTACAGTGAGGCGATTTTGATGTTTTCCTCCCTAGTGTTACCAGGGAAATTGGGGGTGGGGTCCAAAGCTAATGATTAGGATGTGGTCCATCCTCAGTGCCCTCCAAAGCTACTAATGCATGCATGACTACTAACATTAGGAAAGATGTGACCTGCAAAGACACATCACTTTACTGGGCTGGTGGTCACACATCTGGCGAACCCTTGGGTTCTAAGTTGGGCAGGGGGAAGGCAAAAGTCCTTTTCTTTCCTCCTCAGCTTCATGTTGCTTCAGAGCTTTAGATTAGAGCTGTGGATAAATCACATGTGAAAGGCCCACAGCTGGGACAAATGAGCAACACCTCCCCCCAATTCCAGCTCGGCAGGCTCAGCACCCTCTATTTGCTGAGAATTCCTGAAGGAGATTTATGTAAGCATTGGTAGCAAGTTTCATTCACAGCCTGGCGTCTCCTCTTGTGCATACTTTATCTCCTTATATAATGTGTAAACTGCATCAAAGACTTCACTGAATGATATATGTTACAGATGAACAAACATTTTAAGCTCAACATGGAAGTTTCAGCAAACTAAAACTCTAGTACTTGATAAAGCCAGAAAAAAAATTCCAAAAACACTTCACCCTATCAGATCAGTGCAATAGAGGTTCTGATTAAGTTCCCTTCAGGGTTTTCATTGGGGTAGATCAACTAGGCATCGCCCTCACTAAAGCTAACCAACACACTAGCTTACCTGAGCCTTTTTCCTTCAAGGTGGTTTTTTGTTTTGTTTTGTTTTTGAGGAGATACAGAGTGTAACAGTCCTGTTACTTCACACATTTAGGATCACATTTAGGACTGCAGGTAGAGGTCCTAATGCTGAGTCCAGGGTTCTCACAGCAATGAGAGGTAAGAAGAGCATCTGACTGGAAATGCTGATTGCAAACCCTGAGCAGATTTCTGTGGGACTATTACAGGCATAATGCCTCATACAGGGATATGCTTCAGCCGCTCCGTGAGGAGGACATGTTCATGAGCTTGTTCACTGACAGAGACCTATCTCTGGCCCACGTGTCCCTTTCCCAAGAAGACACTGACAGGTGTGGAAGATTGCTGTTCTACAAAGACACCGAGTACTGACATCAAAGAAAGTCTCTGCCGTTGCAACGCTAGTGTTTTAAAAAGAAAATGCTGAAACCAAAATGGCCTTTCCCAGCTTTCACTTTGGAATTTACCAAAGCCAGACCCAAGAAATGTGATGACATCCTAAAAGCCTGTGATTAATTCATGCTGGTCCCCAAGTCTTGCCCCTCGGTGCCACATGGTGAAGCAGTTACCACCACCTGGTTTTCTTCTCCAGTCAGACAGTACTTCTAAGAATTCCAGTCATTACTGGAGTCGAGATAGGCCTGAGCACTAGAGCGCCTTATATTACCATTATGCAAATCTCTTTAATACACCCCCCCACGGCTCCCTTGCATAAACAACCATGCATACCCATAGATTATTTACACTTATAATTAATGGTCTTTTCTCTAGACAAACTGTTCAGTTCAGGACTTCCAGCCCCCTCTCCTGATGTTTTTGCACTAGTAGGAGTCTGAGGTGGCAGGAAATGGCAGCTCCCTGGAGAAGTCATGGTGATAAATGAAGCCATGTAAGGATATTTACATACAGGAAACAATACGCACAAAGGAGTGAGGTAACTCCTCAGTTTTCAAGTTGTTTTAAATCCATAGTGCTGTGTTTTGTTTTGTTTTGTTTCTTTTTGCCAAACCAATTTTTATAAATGTAGATTCTTTTTGTTTAAAATGAACGAGGATTTATAAGAGAAGTTTATTGAAATTGTGAAAGTGTATATAGAGATATAATCAAATATGAGAGCACAGAAGCTTTGCCCAGACTAGACTGCCATGGAGCATTTGTGGGTATCTGAAAGTAAGAAAATGTTGATTTGTGCCAGGGTAATAAGAGGATCTAAAGAGGCAGAGGAGCACTGGCTGGCCTGGCTGCAGGGGAATAAGTGGTGCTTCTGGGATTGAGTGTTCCCGAGTGGCCTCGTGTGGCCTTGATGGCCATGGTGGTCTCTAAGAAAAGACAGGTCTGACTGAGTAGACAAGTGTCTGCTAAGAATCTCACTCTTTCACAGCTAGGACAAGGCCTGGATGCTCAAAGCCCGATAAAAACATTAACTACTTCAGAGCCTTGATATATCTACCTGACCCTGGTCTCCTTCCATCATGGCAAGTCCCAAGTTCACAGCTGACGTGGAGTTTTCTCAGAATGGCTCTGGGTCTGCTCCATACCACTGAGTATCACCATTCTTGGAATTTTAGAGCAGAGAGAGATTCAGGTTTCTAAAACTGGGCTGCATCCAGCTCTGCCGAGTCTGGGTCACTAGTGAGGAGAAGGGCATTGTTATGATCCAAGTCCATTGTTATATTTCATATTCATTGTTATATTCCAAGTTTGGGGTCACTCCAACTAGAACAAGGGACATCTGGCCCTGGGCTCAAACTTCTTAATGTAGATATATTAATACACTCACTTGGTGTCAGCCTTTATCTGAGCTCAACTGTAGAATATCCTAGAATTGGGTCGCCATAGATCATCATCATATTTAAGTTCTGGATGTAAATGCTTACCTATTTCAGTAGAGCACAGCAGAATTACTTAGTGACCCCCACCCCGACATCAAGTGAAACAACCTTTAGTAAGACGAAAGTTTACAAAATATCAATGAACATTTCTTAACTATAAGAAACAAGTATTTTGAAAACAAAATACTGAAAGACGACCATTTAGAGTTTTTAGAGCAATAATAAAAATGTCTAGGATAAACTAAAATGTAAAAGATAAAAGGTCTATATGAGGAATATGTTAAACTTTGAGGAACATAAAGGAGATCTGATGCATGGAAGTAACTCCTCATCTCCACTCTTAAGATTACTTTTTTTTTCTAGAACCGTCTCTGGAGTCCATTAGGAATTATTGGTGTGTATTGTCAACCAGGAAATGTCATAGGGAAGAGAGGATAGTGGGAAGGTGACGTCCTATTAGATACAAAATGTCTTTTAAAGCTGTTGTAACTGAAGATTTTTCTTTAAAGTGGGGACTGGCAGTTAGAAATAGAGTCCAGAACCAAACACCTTTAGGATGCAGTGTACTTTAAAGGCAGCATTTAGTCTCAGCACACAACAGATTATTTCGAGAATGATAAGGAGGCGACAGTGCCACCATAGAAAACAAAGCCAGGTTCCTACTTCTTCCTCTATGTTTGAATGAAGCCCATTAACCAAAGATAGAAATGTTTTACAAAGGGAACTGCAAACATATGAGATGAAGGAGGTGAATTAACATAATCTCTCATTGAGCATGTGTTTCAAACAGAGACACAGGGAACAGCCAACAAAGAAAGGGAAGATGGACGGATGGTAAACTTGACAACAAAAATACAATCAAAATACAAAGGATCCAACAGAGAAAATCCAAAGAAGGTAAAAAGACACAAAGAAGAATAAAATCTTAATACATATAAAACTCTGCAGATCGGTAAAAATCAAAAGGGTCAGAAAAAAATGTCCAAAAAAGAAACGAGAAGTCTACAGTAATAGAAGTGTAAGTTGAATAAAATTTACGTTCACCATCCCTCCATAACTAGGTGTATGCTAATTAAATACTAGTTTTTCATTGTTTTCCAAATTAAATTTTGATTAATTGCAGCTGGGGCCATATACTGAAATTTAGCTGATCTAATCAAAGGTCAATGTGTTTTTAATGAACTAAATTGTAATTGTTAAGCAGTTTTCAGTCTCTGATCTACAAACATAAATTTTGCATGTGCATGAGTCTTATAATTAATTAATAACAATCTTATTTACTCTGGCTTTAGTAACAATATGAAAACTAGTAGTTGGTCTATCAGCTGAAGATGCCCTAGAGAAATTCCCATATGATCCCATAGTTAAATACAACATAGTCACAATAATAATAATGCATGCTTGCTATGGTATGAGGTCTGAGTCTCCCACAACAGTTTAAATGTTGCAAATTCAAGTCCAGATGTGGCCAGGCAGCAAGATGGAAAATCTCTAAGAGTTGGAACCCTGCTCTCAGAAAGGACTAACTTGGTCTTTGAGAGATAGTTACAGTCCCATAAAAGCTATTCCTATTAAAAATAATCAAGCCTGGCCCTAATCCCCCGCTTTCCTGTGAACCATGCCATCTCCCCCTTTTGCGTGTTCTCTCACCAAGATGCCATGTGATGACTCTTAGCAAAGGCTAAACAAATGGGCCATCTCATCTTGGGACTTTCAGATTTCAAAACTGAACTAAATAAACCTCTTTCCCCAGTGTAATGTGTTCATTCTTGAGTGTTTTGTTGTAACAATAGAAAATAGACAAATAAAATATCAAAATAAAGAAGAAATTTAAGAAAAAGAGAAAGTACAAAATACAGAGTGCCTCCAACTGTGTAAACAGATGACTAGAGTTGGCTTTATGATCTTAAAACATTTTTAAAAGAACGTGTAAGAAAATTTGGAGTAGTTGCTTTCTTTGAGTAATAAACCTTAAAGAAATGGGGACTTGGAAGAGGGGAGACTTCTTACTGTCTTTGGTTCATATTTGAATCATTATCATATTGTTATTGTCTCAATTGAAAAGGCAATTTAAAAAAAATCACATTATGTGCTTGGCAAGATAAGCAGGCTAAGTATTCACCACACAAACCAGGGAACCCGGGTTCAATCCCTAGAATTCACGTAAAGGTAGAAGAGAACTCACTCTTGGTCATATGACTTCAGCATACCATGACATGTACGTGCATATGTGGGCACACACAACAAATAAATATTATTGAAAAGATTCCATATTCCTAAGGCTTTTTCCTCCTCAAATTAATACAAAACACATCAGTTTATATAGTAAACTTTCTTAAAAAGTAGGTAATATTCTGATCATCTTTGTAAAATAGTCTTTAAAATGCAAAAGTGTATGGTCTTAACCATGGGTTTAACAGTTCTTGGACATAGATTTAATATTATACCTTGTTGGAGCAGTTAGGTTTGCCAACTCACTAATAACCTGAATCACTCTGACTCCCTGAAGTTGCAGTCTCAGTCCTCAGGGCCTCTGGCTGCTCTTCGGTGTGAAATAAGGGGTTCTCAATGAGCATTTGTCATCAGCCAGGAGAGCTGCAGCTTCCTGCACAAGGTCAGAGCACAGAGCTAATGGATTGAGCAGCCCATGCACTTTCTCTGGTTTCATGGCAACCAAGAAACAGAGGTCAATGATCCTGACACACCTTGCACTAGCACATTGTGTCACTTTCTGTCCCTTGGATGACACTCCTCCTTCAGGTCATGTGTCCTCCAGCAATGATGCTCTTCCTGTCCCCTCCAGAGCCCTCTCACCTCATTTTGACCAGGTGTCTAAAGCATCCTTTTCAGGCTATACAGTCATAGCCTCTCCATCTGGCCTCTCTGTAGAGTGAGCTCTCTTGCTACCTATATCTACTGAATTGTTACACTGTGCTGAGAGACCTGTCTCTCCCAGGTCTTTTCAAGTAAGTAGAGTGTAGGAGATGACTACTTCCTGTTCTCTATGCTTCTCTCTCTCTCTCTCTCTCTCTCTCTCTCTCTCTCTCTCTCTCTCTGTGTGTGTGTGTGTGTGTGTGTGTGTGCTTGCAGTATATGTCACTCACTGCCTACTGTCACTAATCCTTTGTATTTCTTCCTTTTAAATTTTATTGTTAGTTCGTTTGTCCACTCATTAAGGAGTACACCTGCATCGTTTCCCTATCCTCCCTCATCTCCCCATTCCTCATCTGCTAGTTGACCTTGCCACTACCCATACCTTCCCTTACTTTAGTGTTCATTCGAGTTACACACTGATCTCCATGATGCCATTTCCTCAGATCTATGCTGGATTCCCAGTTAGAACACCTTTACCTTGAAATATTCTAGCTAGGGCATTTGAATTCTGTCAAGTCCCAAAGAAACGTTGAGACAAATGGCTAACTGAGGTGACTGGTAGCGTGCCCAGGCTCGCCCTGACCACCAAGACCACTCAGTACTTGTGTGGATCCTCTCTGTTCTTCTCACTGCCCTTCTACCGGCTACCCTGAACCTCTCCAGCCCAGTGGCTTTGCTTTCCCTTCCCATGGCTTCTCTATCTTGTATATAGTTCTGCCATCTGGGCCACTTGCTCTCTAGGCTCTTCTCCAGGTCCTCCTTGGCTCTCTTGGCTTGCCTTCTCTCTTGATCCACTTGTCCTCTCTCTCTTTTCTTCCTCTTTCACCCTCCCTCCCCTCCCTCATGACCTGGTTTGGTATCGATTCTTTCAGATGTCTCTGACTGAACTCTCCTTAATATCTACAATAAAATTCTTCTCCTCAGCCATAACTGGGAGCAGTTATGTCCTTATTTTCCTTAAAATCCCACCACACAAATAGAATAACTTTTAAAATTTCTAGAAAGAATTGAAACAATAAAAAAGTGAAATGTTAAGTTTTGAAATGTACCAAATATAAAGGCCAAAAAAAATAGATATAAGACTATCTCAAAAGGACAAGTAAAACTTATGAACTATTTTTTAGTGGAACAATGATAATAGAAGACATGGAATTATGTTTTCAATATAATAGACTATCATGATTGCCAATCCAATATCCAATAAGAATATGTTTTAGAATATGACTAGGTTGTTTGCATTTTCTAACTACCAAATATAGACCAGCAATGAACACAGCTGAGCAAATGTAAGCAAAATAGGATGTCATGCCCTTTGGGTATATGCCCAGGAGTAGCATAGCTGGATCATATACTAGATCTGTTTTCAGCCTTTTAAAAAAATTCACCACACTGATCTCCATAATGGTTTTGCCTGTTTGCAATCCCATCAACAGTGAGTAAGGATTCCACCTTCCCCACATCTATTATTGCTAACATTTATTATTATTTTTTGATAACTGATGAGTGGTAAAGATTAGTGGTTTTGTTTTAAATATCTTCCAAAGATGGGGTGTTGTAGAAACAAGACTAGATGCCAAAAACTGCACTGGCCCTAGTCTTATTGCTAATGTGTACTCAAGGCAGGAGCTCAGCATCTCAGGAGGAGATATAAAGAGAACTGTAGCATTTGGTGCATTTGCAGTCAGGAAGAGTAGAACTCTGGAGGTTCAAGAACACTGAGTATCCTTGCAAAGAACCTTAAGATGATATGTGGGACCCAACTAAAGCAATGGGGAGATGGCGGTTCATCCATAACATATTCGCAAACCACTGGGGACCCTTGGGTTTGAGTGCAAGGCCTCTTCCCTTCCATGTCAACAGTCTTCATGGTTTATTTTGGATATTATTTAAATGTAATTTTTCTTTTTGTTTTCCTTAGTGTATGTTAAATAAACAAGGTAATGAATTTCATTAGAATATTTTCAAACACTTACATCACGGACTTTGATCATATTGTCCTCTCCCATCTTCTGTCCCCTGCCTTCTTCCCTCCTTCCAAATACTCTCCCTTTTCCTGGATCTATGTTTCTTCTTTAATTCAGATTTTACATATGAGTAAAAACATGTGTTATTTGTTTTTCTGAGGCTGACTCATTTGGCTTAACACTATAATTTGTTCCATCAATTTCCCTACAAACGTGGCTGAATAGTAACTCCTCTGTGTATAGTTTTGCTTCCCAAATTTATGCTTTTGCATGAAAAATACCTCTTGATTATTTTCTTCACACAGAAATTCAGGTGGCAAAATATCCCTTTCTTCTCTTGAAAAGTGTGTGGATTCCAGGCATATTCTTTTTAAGTTTTTTAAAAAATTGAAATTAAAATATTACATCATTTTCTTGTCTTTCCATCCCTAAATAGATAAATACATCTGCTCAGTCCTTATCATATTTGTATACTTTTAATTTGGATTTTTTGAGAATTTCATACATCATTTACATTTTTACTTATATCCTTTTTATACTCCCCTCCAATTCCTTCAGTACTTTCCTCCTAAATTCATGAATCTATAATTGTTATTGTTTAACATACACACATACACACAGAAAAACAAAAGCGCGCGCACACACACACACACACACACACACACACACACACACAGTCTTATTGAGCTCACTTAGTATTCTCTTTTGTACATGTGTTTAAGGATGACCCCTTGATCAGATGACCTGTTAGGAAACTTTGCCTGGAGAAACCTGATTCTCCATCTCTTACCAGTTGCTGATTGCCTCCAGCTCTTTATCTAGGAATAGGGTCTTGTGAATTTCCTCTATCTGTATTGGTATGTCAACTGGTGATGTCATTATGCAGGTCCTGTTTAGACAAGAACATTGTTGAGATTTCATGTGTACTGCATCCCTGTCGGGACTACAAGACGCCATCTAACAGCAGCTGTCCTGTTCCCACTTGGATAATGTTTCATGATGTTTCCTGAACCTTAGGTATAAGAGTTGTGTTGTAGATGCATCAACTGGAGCTGGATACCCACAATCATTATTCTTTGCATTTTAGCTAGTTGTGGATTTCTGTAGTCACCGCTCTGTAGCTGCAAATAAAAGCCTCTTTGAGGAGGGGTGAGAGATATGCTTCTCTGTGAGTATAAGGATAAGTATTTAGAAATTAAACTGAGTGAAGAAAATGGCAGTAGTGGGGATTCTCCTCATAAGGTCTCTCCAGCTATGGGTAGTCGGCTAAGATTATAGTGCCAGACACAAATTTCCTCCTGTTGATTTGGGCTTCAGTCCAATGAGACAGCTGGTGATTAGATAAAAGTGTCACTATTGCATCTTTATGGATTTCTTGTGGGCCTGGTCACTCTTGCTGCTCCTAGGCTCATTGGTAGATAACACTGTGCACTTAGCTGACACCTTTGAACACTCTGAGAACTAGTCCTCAGGAGACAACTTCCAGGTCAGTTCTAGCTTCGTCACTCCAAACCCCATGGTATGGCAGCAATAGGGACTTACCTTCCAATTCTGGGACACCACCCGGAGCAATGGTAATAGCCTGGTTTGTTTGGGGGAGTCTCTGAAACCCTTCCTGACCAACTACTGGGGGTGGAGAGGGTTCCCATGTCTGATATTGTGGGGTTTGTTAAATAATCTATGGCTCTTGGAGGGAACATTAGATCATGTCTGTATTGCAGAAAGTGTGTGTGTGTGTGTGTGTGTGTGTGTGTGTGTGTGTGTGTGTGTGCTATTTTTAAGTAACCCTATAAAATAATGCTTCCCTATGGATTTTTCAAGAATCCTTAATGTTACCTCCCCCTCCCTCCCATCCCCCTGTCTGACCCCCATCTGTTCTCTTCCCCTCAACACACAGCCCCTGTGCTCTACTGTCTTCCTGTAGGGACTGCCTTCTCTCCCTCCCCCAAATAATCCCTTTCTACTTTCCTGGATTCTGTAGGATTTGCTCAAGTTTTATACTCCAATCTAGAGTTTGGTGCTAAGATCAACAAAAGAGAACATGTGGTGTTGTTTGTCTTTATGGCTCTGGGTTACCTTCCTGGATGTTATATTTTTCAGTTGGATTTATTTACAAATTTCATCTTTTTATGGCCAAATAGAATTCCAGCATGTATATGGACCACATTTTTATTATACATTCCTCAGCTGAAGAACATTTAGTGAGCTCCTTCCTTCAAGATCATGCATCTACCCCAAAGTGGCCTGAACCCAGTGACAGGTTAAAATGTGGTAGAAAAGCCTTGGCCCTGGCACAATGCCAAGCAACTCTGCCGTGCCATTCTAATCCAGGTTTCCCTGTAGGGCTACATGTGACCACCACCTGCCCACACACAGAACTCCCTGAGCTCAATAGGTTCTGGTTATTTATGATCCGTGGAGCAAGAACTAGAAAGGATCTGCCAGTAGGTAGATCCTCAGATCTATTTTACTTTCAGCACATGGTCTAAAAATGAGAGAGGAGATGCTATCCATAAAACGATTGTGTCTACATCCTTCTTTTCATTATGTTAGAGCAAACATTTCTGCTCCAGATCCCAAGGATGTGCATGAGGGAATATTTGACACTGCACGGTGTTTACTGTGGTTGGAAGGCATCACTGCCCCCAAGTTTACTCTTTCTGCCTTCACTCTGCCATTTTCGGTTCTGAAGCCCCTACAGCTCCTCCGCCTCTATTCTGTAGACTGGCCTTTTGTGAATTATTCAGAGCTATCTGGATGCTGAGGATGTAGGGCTGAATACAGGGTGAGAGAAAACCCAGAGGCAGAGTCTCTGGGGACCTTTGTACAGAGGAGCCTGCTCACTCTCTGGTGGTAATGGCCCAGAGATGCTCTGATCTACTATCTCCCCTCTCCTGCTTCATTTGGTCCAGGATCAAGTGATGCAATGTCCTTGGCCATTTTCCTTTTGAGTCCTGGTGCTTTTGATCAACAGCATAAAAATATGCCATCCAAACCTTGGGCACATTTGCTGCAAACATTTCCTAGCTTTGTTAAGTATTTTTTATTTTTGTTTATAGAAAATTTTTCAGTTTTTATCAAAATCAAATCAACTCCTCAGGATATCTTCCATAACCCCACCCCAATCTCAGATTTTTTTTTCCTATCTATAGCACTGTGTCTGATCCAAAGATAAGGCCCTTAGTGGAACAGGAGGCTGTCTTGTCTCAAGATCTCCAGCTTGGGGCAAGGCAGCCTTGCAATCCTTCACCTTTTTCAAAGGCTACCCTAACTCCTTAAGGGACTACCAGGATCTTTTCCAGACAATAGCCAAGATCTTCATAGAGGGAGCCTTCTGAGAAATTAATTTCCACCAAAGCATTGTAAAGCCCATGCGCACACTGGAACTAATACATACTCATCTCTTCACCTAGACTGCTTGTGCTGTTTTGACTTGTACATGTGACTCTTTGTGCCATATGGAATATATATACATTTGGATGCTTTGAAGTATCATCTTGGATGATTCTCTAGTAAACGGTCTCCAACTCATTTGTTTTCCAATTCATTTATTTACGGCTTTTAGCATTTGTCCTTGCCATCATGTTATGTCCCCAGCAGAGAAGAACATGCACTTGGATTGCTTTGTGCTGGCCAAGCTGTCTATGCAAAGATGCATCAAAATATGCTGGGCCCAGGAGGGGCTGGGACCTTGGCCAGGAGTCCCTCATGGTAGGAAAATAAGTGGAATAACCAGTGGACTCAACCAGCCCAACTTTAGTGAAATGACATGTGTCATTCAGTAGCTCTAACAGAACACCAATGGGGAGCCCCAGCTCCCCTGAGGGTAGATATGTAATAGGGTATAAGAAAAAGGCTTCACAGGATAAAAGGCAGCCTATAGACTGGCAGGTGAGGGCTCCAAAGAGATTTTCTGCCCAGAAGAAGTAAAGATACTGCCTTACACCCATTATGGTGGTTACTGGGAGGGAAGAACCACACAACAAAATGACAAGTGTCCAGAAGAAGGTGCAGAAGTCAGAGTCCATAAGATTTGCTGATGGTAACATAAAATGAAGCATCCATTGTAGGTAACAGTATGGTAGTTCCACAAAAATTAAGCACAGAGGCACCATACTATACTAGCCAGCAGCTACACTGGATTTGCCCCAAGTAGTTAAGAGTATGCACTGTTGGGAGCTGCCGCACCTTAAAGATGGCGCTGGCTCCTGTTCCCCGCCTTCCTGATGGCGAATGCTTCTAGTAATAATTAACTCCATCCATGGGATGTGCTGAATTGACTAGCTTGCTTCCGTGTGCGTGGCCCTATAGTGAAGGCCCACGCTGCATTAGCTGAGTGAAGGACTTGAGCTAAAAACTGGCTGCACAGGTTGGGAGAAAGGAAGAACTACTGCAAGGGGCTACTACTGCAAGAAATATCTGTAACAATAAAGGACCTGGTCAATTACCACAGAAGAATCCTGGTGCTGTGTCTTTTCTGCTGGACGGGACTGGGCGCGGCACAATGCACTTTAGGCCACCTTTGATATCTATATTCATAGCAGCATTGTTTACAGTAGGGAAAAAGTGAGACTAACCCAGGTGCCTATAACCTATAAAGGGTTAAGCCAAAGGTGCCTTATAAATGCAATGCTACATTGGCTTGTTTTTGTTTTTGTTTTTTTTTAAATGAAAGAACCCTGACACGTACTTCATCAAGCATTGGTCTTGAGAATGTTACATTAAATGAAATAAGTTAGTCACAAAGGGTCTATTAACCCATGATTATTCTGTAGCTGAAGTGGTCAAATCCACTGAGACTGAGGTGGAACAGTCAACTCCAGGGACAATGTCAGGAGCTTGGTTATGTTGCTCGCACAACATCACATATGTATTTAATATAAATGAATTGTACACTTTAAATGGATACCAACAATAACAACAACAAAAAGAAGCTAAGAGAGATGAGGTCAAGGAAATATGTCCCAAACAGACCCTGGAAGAGGAAGGACCATTGCAAAGTCAAGCCATCTGGACTGAAAGCATAGTACAGCACAGCAAAGCCAGCTGGGTGCTAATGCACACAGAAAGCTTTACTAGGCATCCTTACAACTCTGGGGGGTGCATGCTCCCCTTGAGTGTCCTTCTGAGAGGGAGGCATCAAAGGACAGGAAGAAGCACCATGAAATCTATCCCAGCAAATCAAAACTACCCTGAAGTCATCCCTCATAGTCATAAAGGCCAGAAGGAAAGCAGCGGCATCCACTAAAGGAATCCACATCCCTAGCCAGAAGCCAGAAAACAAGGACCTCAGCCTCTACTGCAGTAGGTACATGAAACAGAGAAGTGTGGAGCAGAGCAGAAAGGAGAGACCAGCTTGTGAAGAATCCAAGCACAGTAGGTCTTCCAATGGCCTCGAAGATGTCCACATCCAGATTTTAAAGCCGTCAGTGTAAAGCATGCTTCCTCACACAACACAATAGACTTCACAAGTGACTGTCGACTGTATAAATGCAACTGGCAATGTCCCCATGAGTGGAAAGAAGATGCCTGGGATAGAAAGAAAGAGATATGAAGGCAGGACACGTGCTGGCACCTGAGAGTGGAAAGAGGCCATGCAACAGGACTCAAGGGACCTGGGGAGCTGAGGAGAGTAAGGATGTGTCCTGTCCCCTGAACCATTGCAAAGCAGCTTCCCTCCCTTCCATCACCTGACTCAGTCCAGTGAGATCTGTTTTTCCTCTGACCATTAAAGAGGGAGATAATAGTGTTAAGCCACCTTGTTTGGCTTTGTTAAATTTGTTAAAGAAAACAGAGAAAAATATAGCTATTCAATTATTTGCCAGTTTATCCCTTTATTAGGCTAGAAAGGACACAGAGCAAACATCTCGTCACCCCTCTCCATACACATCCACACATGTGTGTTTCTACCAGCTCCCTGCACTGGAGGAATTACTAAGTGGTCCAACATGCATAAATAGCATCATCTGCTTAGAAACCTACAGTGTGGGTCGCTGTCAGGACACATGGCTGTTGCTGGGCCATGGTGATTGTTTTTGTGGGGTCCACTTGGGTTTATGGTGGCTTTACTAACTCAAACGTTCCCACTGGGCTGCTAGCATGACCTCCGCCTCACCAGTCTCTGTTTTCCATCCGGATGTTCAGACAGGAGCAGCTTCCACAAGCTGGAAACAGACAATTCTATTTCAGGCAAATTGGATACATTGTATTGTTAAAGGGAAGAGGAAGTAGACTCTACCCCACCAGGAGGCTGGATGATGGGTGACTACATTATATTGTTCTAGACAAAAAGAGACAGACCCCATCTCACCATGAGTCTGGATGGCAATTGTCCACTGTGCACTGCAGCTGATTTCGGATATTCTTGATTAGTGACAGCTCTGTGGGGAAAGGGAATTTCAGACTGGAGAAAGAAAGTGAGTTGAATAGACTGAGGTTAGGGAATAGGAAGGCATGGAACCTCAGAGCCTCTTCATTAGATGCCCATTTTCCCCAGAGTGGAAATGCCACTGCAGAAAACCATATGCTCTATTACAAATGCTATGCAGCCGGTGCCCGCTCCCCTATTCTAGGGGTTGAGATCCCAGTAAAATACTATGGAAGCACTTGGGGCTAAAACTATGAGAAACTAAAGGCCTAAGAGAGACCTTTTCTTCATTCAGAGACAGCTCCAATTTTCTAACTGTGATGGGAATTGATTTCCATCTCTATTGCTTTCCTGTTACCTGGAAAGCAGGAAATGGCAAATTCATCAACCCAAATGTATTCATTTGGTGATGTCTTTACCAACAGTTAAGTATCCCCACAGTATAGTATGATGAGAGAACAGAGTGTCACATAGCTTGCTCAAGTTACAGACAAACCTCCTGCATGTCTAGTGGTGAAATCCAGGTAGAAAAACTCCCCACAGTCATCCTGTTACCATGTTCATCTATGAGAGCTGAAAGCTGGTGCCCTACCACATCTGCTTGGCACAGTTTGCAAGAATATGTATGAGAATGCTGATGCCAGTGTAAAATTGTCCATGAAGTCATCTTGATGTCCAGGTCTTTCTCCCAGAACCTGACATCAATCCAGGGAAAGGCTGTTCATCCAGGGCAGACGCTGGACCTCAGCAGCATCTAATGAGCTCAGGACATGGCAGCCAGACACCATTAATAATCAGGGCTTTGAGTCTTCATCTGACCCTCTGCTTAGAAAGCCACATGGGGTCAGTTGGCAAGGAGCCAAGCAGGCAGCCCAGGCCCAGGAAAAGAGATAACTTTGAGACTTAAGTGCACCCACCACCCAGAGTTTCTAGGATCTTTCATGCACCCTTCTGCTGTCGCAGACTAATGGAAACTGTCTCCCACCAACCATCTGAACACAATCTTTACTATAGGTAGTTCTGGATTCACCCAGTATTCATGAGAAAGGTGCTTGCTTTCCACTAGCCCCTAAGGTCATCTCTGGGGGACACTACTTCAGCCTATAGTAGTAAATAATAACAAAACAGGCCTGAGTAATAGTAATTATCCCTGAGTTTCAAATGCAAACCAGATATTCTAGAACAACATGTTCCCTCTGTCCTCCAATTTCCACAGTCCTTATTATAAGGATTTCAGGGATGACCTAACAGGCCAAAGTGTTCCTGCTATCAATGACTTCACCAAAGAGGATGGATATTGTATTCAAAGGAATGGTAGTGCTCAATCACCAGAAGTTTCAGAATTTGAATCCCAAACCTCCCTTTCTGAGTTCTGCTTTCTTATCTACAAAATGGTTCAGTATGACTTTGATGGATCCTATCAGTGACGCTGTGAAGAACCATGAGCTAACAGAAATGGGCCTTTCTTTAAAAACAACAGCAAGTTATTATTATGGCTTTTATTGCAACTATATTTTACAAACATGACCCAATGGGGTAACCACACTGAAAAATAAATCATTTTACTGTATTCACACTTGATGAGAGCACCAAGAACAGAATCTTTTCCCACAATGGCTTTCTGGGAGTCCAAAGCAGGTAAGAACTCTAAGGAGAGGGATGTTCATGTGCTAAGGGCAAATATCAGGGAAACTGAAGTGTCTATTGGAGTCCCTGCTTTCACTGTAAGACAGTGTATCTGCATGACACTGTGAAACAGCCCATCTGGAACTCAGGGGAAATGACTTATACCATAGATTTAGTTAGCCAGTTCCTGTGCAGCTAGGGAAGGTCACCATTGTAGTTAGCCAGTTCTTGTGCAGCTAGGGAAGGTCATTATTGTTAGTTAGCCAGTTCCTGTGCAGCTAGGGAAGGTCACCACTGCTAGTTAGCCAGTTCCTGTGCAGCTAGGGAAGGTCACCACTGTTAGTTAGCCAGTACCTGTGCAGCTAGGGAAGGTCATTATTGTTAGTTAGCCAGTTCCTGTGCAGCTAGGGAAGGTCACCATTGTTAGTTAGCCAG
>PVIH01017944.1:0-40171 GCA_004025045.1 Sigmodon hispidus | reverse complement strand
AGGCCCAAAGTCTCTGGCAAACCTTTCAGTGATGCAGGAAATCTGACACAGTCCATCAGTTGCTTCTCCTTGTGTCCTGAAGAATGTCTGGCAATGTTTTCTGCAAAGCAGGAACCTGAAGGACCATCTCGGCTTGTTCTGCCCACATTCAGAGGTCACTTTCCTATTGAACCTGCATGTCCAGTTTATACAGCATACTTAAGAGCACCCTCTGCTCTTCCAGAGGACCCGAGTTCGATTCCCAGCACCCACATGGCAGCTAACAACTGTCTGTAGTTCCAGTTCCAGGCAAAACACCAAGGCAAATAAATAAGTAAATAAAGTTTTTTTTTTAAAAAAAGAAGTCTTTAAAAAATATATTACTTTATTCATAATAAAAAAAGAAAAATTATAGCTGCTTTGGTGTTGGAGCATGTCTCTCTCCTATTCTAAACTCAAGCATGCTTGTTAAAAGAAAATCTAAAATCTAATGTCAAAAGAAACACTTGATATGCAAACAAGAAAAATTGAAATTAAGAACTATTCTATTGCCAGTAATTGTAGTGGGATTGTGTATTTCATTGTTAATAATTGTCCTGTCTACTGGTTTAATAAAAATGCTGATTGGTTGAAGGCAGACAGGAAGTGTGAATGGGACTACAAGATTAAGAAGACTTTGGGAACAGAAAGAGCAGAGCATTGATGTCATAGAGAAGCCAGAGAGACACCCTGATGAGATGGACTGAGATGCAGACAACAACTATGCTAGTATCAGAAAAGGTTTCCAGTTGCATGGCTAAACAAGATAAAAATCATGGGCTAGTTTAAGAATTAGAAATTAGTAAATTATATGCCCGGGGCAAGAGGCTAGTCAGCATAAAATTAATATAAGCCTTTGTGTGATTATTTGATGCTAAGCAGCAGTGGGGCTGTGAGTGGTTCTGAATCTCAGGACTAGGCCTGAAAGTATGGGCCAGAAACTTACTACCACAACTAATTTTCTAATTCTTGGGTTTTGATTTGACAATTTAAGACATTTTTTTTATATATTGATGCAAATTTAAGTTTACTGATGATAATATATACTATGTGTACATTTCACCTTTATTTAAGGTATTATACAAGGTACTAATGATATCATATAAATTTCTAGTCATTGAGAGTTATTATTAAAAACTACCTAGGATAAAAAAGAAATGTACATTAGTAGTCTCCAATTACCATCAAACTTGTACTCATGTTAGGTATGTTCTCAAGGTTAAACAAAGATATATTTTAGATAGACAGATGATCCTTAAACTTTCAGAGATCTATAATATGACATTTGAGATGGTTTAATAATAAGAGTTTGTTTATAACAATGATTCTTGTCTGCTCCTGGAAGCACCAATCTTCTTCCAAGAAAGATGATAGGCATCAAAGAGCCTCCATATGGAGTTTACTTTGATTATGTCAAAAGCTATCTATTTGAACAAAGAAACTGTCATTGCCTCAATTACTGACAATATACTCTTCAAACTGAACCAGTAGGACACAGAAGTAAGTGGCAGCAAGAGTTTGTTAAGACATGGTAAGACACATTCTTGAAAAGTTCCTGCTTCCAGAAAATTCTGTCATAATATGCTAGGTAAGTAGACCAAAGATAGATGCTTCAAAAATGCAAAAAACTTTGAATTACTTTCTAAGCATCCAGATGTCCCAGCCATTAGGTAATATTTTACTGTTCTAAAGTCTCTGGTGGAGTTAAATATTCATTTAAATACTTAAATAAATATTTAGACTTAGTTTTCCTTAGGTATGATAAAATATATTAGGTATAAAAATTTAAAGTAATAATGATAAAATAAATGATTAAATATTTCAGCTAAATTTTGCAAATGAGTTGACTAGATATTGTAATTATTTTTATTATGAATAAAGTCATATTTTTAATCCATGCATCCCCTTGTTCAAACATCCATCCCACTTTGTCCCCTCCCCATCTCTTTATCTCCTCCCCAGGAAGGGCCGGATGTTGGTCCCAAAATGCCAAGTAATTCCCATTTGATAACTTCTTTGGTTTTACATAATTTTACAATATTAATTGTAACACTTCCCTTTTTATTTAGAAAAGAAGAAAAATGCTATGGTATAATTCTTTTGTATACACTGAAAATATATTGTTCTTACTGTTAATCAAAAGTTGATTGGCCAATAGCTGGGCAGGAAGAGATTGGGTCAGCAAGGCTAGCTAAGGAGGACTCCAGGAAGAAGAGCAGCTACTTGGAAATCCTGAGAAATGCAAAGAGAAGTGAGATGAACATACCATGTAGACAAAAGTTACCATCACATGGTAGGTAGATCCTGACATGAACTCAAAAAACCTATGAACACCTGATCTTTGACAAAGAGGCCCAAAATATTCAATGGAAAAAAGTTTGTATCTTTACCAATGCTGTTGGCATACTTGGATGGTGTTGTGTGGGAAAATGCAAATAGATCTAAGCCTATCACCCTGCACAAAACTCAATTCCAAGTTCATCAAAGACCTCAACATAAACCCAGCCACACTGAACTTGATAGTTAAGAAAGTAAAAATACCCTCTAACGAATTGGCACAGGTGACCACTTCCTAAATATAACATCAGGAGCACAGACACTAAGAACAACAATCAATGAGTGGGACCTCCTGAAACTGAGAAGCTTCTGTAAGGCCAAGGACAGAGTCTAAGAAAAAACTACCGCCTGAAGAATGGGAAAAGATTTTCACCAATCTTACAAGTGATGGAGGACTGATCTCTAAAAATATAGAAAGAACAAAACAGACTAGATCCCAAAGCCTTAAATAACCCAATTAAGAAATGGGGTTCAGAATTAAAAATGGAATTCTCAGCAGAAGGATTAAAAATGGCTGCAAGGAACTTGAAAAATTGTTCAGTATCTTTAGCCATCAGAGAAATGCAAATCAAAACAACCTTGATTTACCATCTTACACCTGTCAGAATGGCTAAGATTAAAGACACAAATGACAGCCTATGCTAGAAAGGTTGTGGAGCAAGGGGAACACTTCTCCATTGTTGGTAGGAATGTCAGCTTATTCAGCCACTCTAAAATGCAGTATGGTGGTTTCTCAGAAAACAAGGAATCAATCCCCCCAAGGACACAGCAATACTACTATTGAGCATAAACCATAAAGGTGGACATCCGCACCCCAAAAGCATTTGTTCAACTATGTTCATAGAAGAATTATTCATAATAGCAAGAACTTGGAAACAATCTAGATACCCCCTCAACTGAAGAGTGGATTAACAAACTGTGGTACATGTACACAATGGAGTACCACTCAGCAGTAAGAAAAAATGATAGCCTAAAATTTGTGGACAAATGAATAGATTTTTAGAATATCTTCCTTATCAAGGTATCACAAACCCAGAAAGATGAGCAGAGCATGTACTCATCCATTAGTGAACTTTAAATAAAAAGCAAAGAACACACAAGCTGCAAACCACAACCACTGTGCAGGTTGGGATCTGATGCACCTTTGACTGTCACCCTGTAGCCCATTCCCTCCAGAGGAACACCTAACTGAGTCTTGATATTAGGATGAGGAAAAATCAGATTTGCCTGGAATCGATGCTGAGCCACCTTGGGACCTTGGGGCCTCCTGCCCTTGTTGAGGAGGATATAAGGAGATGGGGAGAAGAGAGAGTATCTAGGAGGGGCAGAAAGGGGAAGGGAGTTTGAACAAGGGGACACATGGATAAAAAATGAGACTTTATTTAAATATAAATCAAAAATATGAGTTTTTATAAATGTAAGTTATCTATTAATAAGTTTGAGCTATTGGGCAAGCATCTGTAATTAATATTAAGCTTTTCTGTTGGTTATCTGGGAACTTGAAGAACAAATAGTCTATCTATATTAACATGAAAATTGACTTTCATATTTACATTCAACCTTTATTAAATCATCATTATTATTATAATTTTTAATTACTATATGTTTATAATTTTATATTTTAGTCACCAGCCTGACTTCTTTTTTGGGGGAGTAGTTTTTAAATTTGCTCCTTTTTTATTCTATTTCTATTCTCCTATTTTATTGATTTAATTTGTAAGATTTTATTCAAGTGAACAAAAAATATTTTATAAAGCAGCCTGTAGTTCTGTCAGTAAGTATATAAAATTATGAACTAAATCTAAAAGTAAGCCATGACTGATCAAATGAATAACTCCATATTAACTGTCTAACAGTTATCGAGTGTTGGTTCTGGAATTGAAGCATTTGAACATTATTACTTAGTCAAATATATCAATACATCAAGTTTCTTTGCTTCTTTTTGTCTGTCAGTTTCAGATGAAAGTTCAAGGCCAGTATATATATATATATATATATATATATATATATATATATATATATATATATATTTGGTGATGTTACATCATGTATCCCATCAAACTCAGTTATTAGACCTCTCAGATTGATACCCACGCTTATGATCTCCTTAAAAGTATGATTGGTCTTTTTTATAAAATTATCTAACAGACAATTGCAAAATTAATGGTATGATTTGTAGAAATAATCTGGATTTTTATGATCCTTCATTCTAGAAAGCATGTGTAGAAGTTAAATTTTTATGTATGTTAGTATAATGTGTTATATTTGGTTTAAATAGATGTATATTTTATAAATGTGTTTAAAATTAATTTGTGACAGACTGGATCATATTGAAAAAATTTTTTTTAGGAATTTATCCCCATCTTGCACTCATTTCAACTTCAAGATTCTCTAGTATTTTGAATAAATACTTAGTCATAAAGTTAAAATATATGTCTTGTGAAGCAGGCATCAGATATAAAGACTCAATAGAGGAAATATTTCAGGTGTATGACAATCTCAATGTCTCTTCAACTTTGTCCATTTTTTCTCTTATATTGTTTCCACAATTACCTGCACTGAGATCTATCCTTAGGTCCTTTGTTTTCTACAAGATCTCCTCTAGTCAACTTATTGAGGATCACAGTGCCTCAGGAAGCTGTCTTTCTCAGCCACATATGTTTGTTTTTCTATGATTATCTGTGTTTGTGTGCTTTTTAATTATATTGTGCTTCAAGTAGGGTTCATGAAGACAGGCTTTTATGTGCATTTTTATTTTTTAATTTATACATTATAAAAATAACTTTCTAAATATAAGCTGATTAAAATAGAATGTTTTGGATGAACAGCTAAGAATTACTTTTAAACAAAAAATGATACTATTTCATAACTTTATGTCTCCTTGTTTTGAAATACATGCATGTGTGCTAAAAGACTTTAGCTCATTTAGTCTGGGAGAATTTACACATTTACTTATATATTGCTTTTGCCCTTTAAATTATGTCTTAGTTTTCATAAAACAAGGTCACAAGGCTATAACTGAAAGGCACTTTTGCTGGAATGCAACAGTAACAAATTAAATAACCACACTGTGCTGAACCCTCTTCTGAGAAATATGTTTACTGTGCTATTTGACAGGCCTGACCTTTGACAGTAGCCAGCTTACTGATTCAAATAAATGATCATTAGGTTTGACTTGTTAAAATTTTTGAGACTCTGTTACACTCCTCACTAGATTATTTTCAAAACCTTAGGGAAAACAAAGTATTCTAAGGTTCAAATTTTATTTTTAGCAGAATACCCTTCAAATATTTGGTCACTTGGGCAGGCTTCCCTGAATTTAGTTCTCCTAATTAACTGTGACTTATTTTACATATCAATCCACAGCCCTTTCACATGGAAGAAATAAAAATATGAATCTCTTAAAGGCCAAGAAATGGCATTATAAAAATGCCTCGGGAGTCATAAAGATAACTTGTGGCATAACGCTGAAAAATTGTAAAGCTTCTGAAGGAATATGATCCAAAGTTCTCATTCACTAACAAGATGTGGTAAGCACAGAGAGAAAGTCAATGAGTTACATGTAAACTATCTTCCCTGCTGTGTCTAAGTCTTCACAAATCATTGAAGTAAATATAGAATGTAAGTAATCTGAATGATTGTTTTATTTTACTCATCCTGAATCCTTGCATTCTAATACACGGAGTATTTTTACAAATCACTTATACAAAGACAAAGCAAAGATCACCTTGATGTTGCTGAACAAATGAATGTTGAATACTGGTAGTTAAATATAATAATTAACTTAATTAAAATTATACGCATATAATTTTTAAAATAAACTGATTACATATTTTATTATAATTGCAAGTTTATTTCATAGAAATCAAATTTGCAATCTTTATTTACCCATGAGTTGTTAAAATGATTATTTAAAAGTTATTGTAAAGTAGCAACATTCATATATATGTAATAGTCATGTTAAGGTCTTTCTAGTTCTTAAAAAATACGAATATTATTTATCATTATAAAAAAAATAGTAGTTGTATACATCCAAAACTTAAATTTTGTAATTACATTAAAAAAAATAGAGATCAGCTATATTCATGAATATTCATCCTTGGAGAAGTTTTAATACTTCAAACATAGTTAAAAATAAAGAAAATTATTTAAAATTTAGAAATACTAAAATACCATATATGTAATTTTTAAATTGTGGATACTAGAAGTGGAACCCAGACATCATATTTGCCAGGTTAGCACTGTACCAATTTAGCTACATTGATGGTCCTCATGGTCTTTTATGTCAGTTTGCTTATTATAAATGACCATTTTCTAGATACAGTGTTTTTAAATTTACAAGAATTTGTCTAAAACTAATTCCATGACTTCATTTTGACATTTTCTGCATTTTATAAGACATTTTGCCTATCTATACTCAAAGAAACACAGTTACAAAAGAATTACTTGTCAAAGGTCATTCTTCTTATATTTCAGCTTCTTGGTAAATATATTCCAACCCCTTTCCCTCTTAGGAGCAATTTTTAAAAAGGAACAATTTAAATTTGTGTTTATGAATTTAAAATGACTATTTAGCCTAATGGTAGCTATTAATCAAGGACACAATTTTTAAATGCCATTGATGTCAAAGCAGGGTTTCTAATATTTCAGAAACCATGTTCAGACAGCAGCTGGGAGAGAAGCAATAATTGAACATATTTAAAAATCCACACCATGTATCGAACAGATTTCAGTGTCTGCTGTGTTTAAGGTCCACTGGGTTGTGAAATGGCTGTTTCATTCACACAGATGTTAATATCTTCAGGCTCTTCCATAGCTCGGCATCTTCTCATTTGCATATCTGCAGTAAGTTTGGTGTTCATACTGCTATATGTTGGTAGTTTTGTTATAATAAAGCATGTTCAAGGCAAAATACGAATGACTATACTTACATCTCATTAAATCTTAAGAAGAAAAATAACAGGGAACATAACAATAGGTATTTAGTCACTGGTGCTTCATTAGTTCTTTAGCAGCTTAAATACCTGCAGCTGATGAATACAAATGACTTTTGGAAATTTAGAAAAGTTTTTCTTTTTATCTCTTTTCTCTGTATAAAGAGAATTAAATGATGGATTGCACTATTAACATTGTGAGATCAAATTTTACTTTGAAAGAAGTCAAATTATAGTTTTCACTAATAAAGCATATATAATTATGGGATGAAATTCTGAAACTCTCTAAAGTAACTAGATTTATTAGGTGGTTAATATATAGCTTATAGATAAGATAATAGACACAGCAGAATGTGTTCAACTTTATTCACTACTTAAAAGTCATGTTTACGCTATGCTGTTGTTTCCTCATGCATAGTCATCTCTTTGTGATACAGGCTCTCATCTAGGAAACTAACTTCAAGGAGCAAAAAGTACTCTCAGTCCTATATTTATCTGCTCACTATTTGCCTTTATAGAGTGTAGTAATGAATGTTCACTTTAACTGCACAAAAATACATGCTTAGTAAACTTTATAGCCCATCTGATACATTATTTAATTTTTAGGTGCTTTGAGACTATTTTCAAATTTAGTTTTTTAATATTGACTAAAGCAATGATTATTTTAAAATAATTCCTATGCTCCAAGTTGTAAAACTAAGAAGTGGTGATCCTTTCTTCCACATTCATACATAATTTCTAAGGGAATTGTCATTTATTAGGTTTTCATGAGTACAGAGACACAACGACTACTCCTTAAATTAAGTACAGAGAAAATTGCCAAATTAGCTCAACAAGTAGAGTGCCAGTAGATGGGCTAGAGTAGACAGGGAATATCATGAGGTCACAGTCTTACAAATAATACTACAATCAACCATGGAATACTGAGAGTGGAAACAATAGGCACACATGCACCCCCTCAAACGCATGCATACATTATATACATACATACATATTTTGGTATATATTAAAATAAATTAATGAAAAAGAGAATGTCAACTGACAAAACTAGAATGGTATATCAGAGGCTTTGAAGAAAATAGCAGAAAGAAGAAATGATGTAATCATGATTTTATTTCAAAAAGAGAAAATATTAAATTATCAAAATGAGCATAGTTCTGTCATATTTGTTTATACTAATACAAGTATAATTTTAAACACAAATAATAAAAACATAAAGATAGATTCAAAATGTATATAGTTAAACAACATCAAGTACACATAGTTAAAATTAATGTTTAAAATATGTACATATACTTATGTAATAGAAGACACATATATACATAGCATTAAAATAAGATTTTTATGTCATTCAGTACAACCCAAACACACAGTTTCCCCTCTGTCAGTTTCTCCTAGCTCCCTATCTTTCTCATTTCCTCTCAGAATAGAGCAGGCCTTCAAGAGAAGACAGCCCAAACGAGACAAAACAAGATAAAATAAGACAAGTTGTAAACCCTTGTATTGAGACTGGACAAGGAAAACTCAAAGGAGAAAAAGAGACTCAGGAACTGGCAAAAATGTAAGAGAGAAATTGCTCTCACTGTAAGTGTCTCAGAGACTCTTCAAGCTAACAGTGATATTATTGAGGAGGACCTGGTAGAGTTCCATGTCTGCCACATCCTTGTATTTTCAACCTCTTTGAGTCCATGTAATTCCTGCTTAGTTGATTCAGTGTCTCATGATCGTCTGTTGATCTCTATCTCCTCTGACTTATACAGTTTTTCCTCTAAGTCTTCCATGGAGTTCCCTGATTGGAGAATTCAAATTTAGATTTTCTTGCTGTGTAAAATCTGGCTGTGGGTCTCTGTTCCTTCTCACATCTGTTGTAAAGGAAAGTCGACCAGACAAGGCACCCATCCATAAGTAAAGAATATCATTAAGGATAATTTTGTTGATTTTTGTTTTGCTTGTGTTCTTTTTTCACCAATTGTGTTTGGTTCTACCCTAGGTCTCTGGGTTATCAAGTCTTTGGTCTTGAGCCATCTAAGTAGTATAGGACATGGTCTTCTTCCTGTGGAATGGCCTTCAAGTTAAAGCTGACAGTGGTTGACCTCCCACATGTTCTGCTGGACAATTACTACAATGTGTCTTACAGACAGGACAGATTGTAGGTGCAGAGTTTTGTATCTAGGTTGATGACCAGGTTTCTCTTTCTGCGGGCTTCAGAGCAGGTTCTTTTGCCAAAGAGAAAAGAAGCATGAGTCTGACCTCTCTCTGTTCAATGAGTTGAGTAGAAGATATCCTTAGCAGTTAGGCTGGGTTGTTAGTTTTTAGAGAACTACCCTATATCCTACCATTATCTTGGGTTGTTTAGGGATCACAAAGGAACCATCATGGGGGAGAAAGCCTTAAATATTTTTCTTCCGGTTCTTCCTTTCAGACAGAGAAAAGACTGTTTATTTGCTGGTATCTTCAGCCTTGGTATTGTGGTCTTTTGCTAATGTAAGTGAGATTGTATCTGGACACCACCTTTGTCAAGGCCTATGCAGACCCCATGATGACTTATGAGGAAGTGGTAGGAGTATATGTCTTAAGGCATCAGTTATCACCAATTTGTACAGGGTGAAGTTTGGCCTGTCTCCAGGCACTTAGAAGACACTAGGGCCAATATATTCAACAGATGACCAGAAACCAGTATTATTTTTTTCCATTATATTGTGTCTTTCCATATAAAAATGGCATCCCTTATTCTACAGAAACAAGCATGATGAGAATTATTGTCTTTTATCTATTATATTAAGAATGGACTTAGTTTATAATAGTCAAGGTTAGAGTGGGATATGTATGTTCTTTACAATAAGTACTCCCTCAGTACTTTCATTAATTAAAATAGTCTAAAATATCAATGTGTTCTCAAGATTAAACATATCATGTACCCCAAGAATCTTTAAGATAATGATGGATAAAATAAAAGTCATCAACTATTTAAATTTAAAAATGTTCAAATTAATACCTTGTTTTAAAATTTTCCATTAGATTTTGATCATTAGAAAAGATGACATTTACTTTGTGAAAGTTTAATGGTTATTGTTTTAATACTGAGCAAAATTTCTAGGAAAAATATTAACAACTTCACAGAGTGAATTATCAGATATTCTAATAGCACTCTATGATTAAGCACTGGTGTAGATAATATTCTTAATTTATAGTGAAGCTATTAGTCAGTACTTAACAGAATGTATGTATTTTGTACTTATGCACGCTATGAATTATGAAGTTTGTTATTCACAGTATTTTTCTATAAACTCTATAAGCTCAGTAACATTTAATTTCATTAATGGTGTTAATTATTATATGAGACTAATTATTTATTTTCTCTTTGGATACATTTTTTTATTTTATATAGATTTTTTATGTGTTCCAATAACGTACTATACTCTAAAGTATTGACTAAAGTTTCTAGAAAATTAAAATCATTATCAGCTATTTAAAATTCTATATTTTACACTAATTTAAATAACAATTATTTGTTGCCTGAAAAAGCAGAGATTTTTATAAATTTTGTTTTGATTTTAAGATACTTTATAAATTTTATTTCCTGATCCACTTTTATATCAAGACCATATTTCAGCTATTATAGGTCTATTTAAATCTATTCAATAAAGTTACATTTTCAACATCATTCTGCCTATAATTAATTTTAGATATTCTGTTTTCATTTAAAGATAGATTTCACAAACATTATTAAATATCACCACCAAAGTCTATTACAGCTGCTATTGTTTTTACATACATCTATGCCAGTCTATTTTTATCTCAAATGTTAATATGTCAGGTCACATTTTCAAATATGGTTATTATTGGAATGTGAAATGTTTCCATCCATATGATGTGAAATATTTAGAATAAGACTAAGGCTTAAACCTCAAATGCATTATATTTCATGTTTATCTAATGTTAAAGATTCTGAAAGTAATGATACTCAGTTTCTTCACTGAACCTAAAGAATTACTATCTCATGAAGTTAAGAATGGAATATTACATCATTTCCATGCTCCAGAGTCTTACATTTATACTTCAGAATTTGTATCAAGTTTATTTCACTTTAGAGTTTGTACCATCATGTTTTCATTGGTTCATTTTTTCCAGAGTTTATAATATTCAAGTATTTATTTCTATTTAATCTGTACTCTTCATTTTATTTTTCATGTGCAGCAAAGTAATCTATATTTGGTCACATCACATATTTATATTTGGTAATCACACTTGAAATATAGAGTATTATATACATTTTCTTTTCATAGTCAACTACCTGACATTTCAATGCATTTAGCATTCAGTATTGTTCTCTGAAGATGAAGTTATTGCTCCCTTAATAGGATTTCTAGGTTCTTCTTGTAAATTCTCAGTTTATCTCTGTGGGTGTTAATGTATTTTTGGATACTCAGAAGAACCATAACATTCAAAATAACATCAAGTCCAATTCCCTCTAAGTCATTTAAGCTTAAGGGATGCTTTCAGAAAGCACAGCACTACTTTGCTATGGCTTGTTGAGTAAGAGATAATGGCTTTTGCATACCTCTTACTTAGTTTTGGATGCTTTTATAGTTATCAATAACCTTTGAATACATTCTGTTTAACATTGCTTGCTGGGTTTCCATTAGCTGAATAATGAAGGCTTAGCTTCTCTCTACATGTGGGAAACTGTACCTCTGTTAGTCTTTGCATGAAATTGCTTTCCTGTGCTACCTTTTCTTGAAAACACTTCCTTATCTCATTAATGTCATAGTTGTCTCGCCTACCTACATGGTAAAATGTGAGTGAAAATAGCATGATAGTACTTTAGAACAAAAACATCAAGATCTAACAGGCCCTCTGCCAATTTCCCACTATCAGAATGACAACTGTGGTTAATGCTAATCCATTATCATGGAACTAAGTTAACAAGGGACAGAGATATTATAAAATTGTTTAAGATAAGTTACATTTCTAAGACCTTAATCTTGGTCATAAGAAGCTCTTCTAATTGAGTATTATTTGTCCAAAATAATCTCACTAATACTGAGAGAAATATTTGACTTCTCTGTGTGAATACAACTGATTATTAAACTACCTCACCAATTATTATAGTACATCATATGGATTATTCACAATAAATAATCCTCAGGTCTATAACAACTAAAATCATTTTAAGGAATGGGTTGATAATTTTGCATCCAGTATTAACATACTTAAAATTTTCAAAAATATTAGTTCATCTTACACTTAATAGTTCACTCAAATTCCACCAATTATTTGCCCAAATGACAGACAACTATTCTGTTTTTCCAATAGAGCATTTTCAGAAACACTGCATAATATATGTCTGGCAACAATTCCTAACATTGTTCTATTCTGTTATGAGATCTCACCTGAACCATAAATATTCTGAAAGCAATCAAAGTTCCCAAATAGAATGAAAAATCCTATTATTTGTTATGTTCCACTATTATCCATATAATTAATGAATAGGTCCTGTAGTTACATATTCAAATTGGAATCTACTATTATCTTTTTAATTTGTCTCACTAGTGTCCACTCCATGAACTTTTCCAAACAATGTAATTATTTTTTACATATCAGGCAGAATAGACTGCAGCAACTTCAGTCAGTGCAATAAATTCATAGGAGGAGAATAATATCATAATTATTTTTCGAGTCCTAGCCAGGGACATCTTGTAGATTCTTGGATGTTTTCTAAGCACCAAGTTCCTCTGTAAGCCCACAATGGCTCTCTGTTTGTTCATTTTTCCTCTTTGTTACTCTTTCCATTCAACCAACTCCTTCTCTCACGATTTCTTCACAGTTCCTTTGGCTTGCTCCCACATACAATCCCAATTTACTTAGGAGATCTTCCCTATTTTTCCTTCCCAGCGGAATTCAGGAATGTCACTCTTAAGTTTTTCTTGTTACCTAGCTGCTCAGGATTTGTGGATTCTAACCTGGTTATTTTTTTATTTACATCTGAAATCCACTTACGAGTGAGTACATACCAGGTGTATCTTTCTGGGTCTATGCTACCTCACTCAGGATGATACTCTCCAAATACATCCATGTGCCTGCAAATTACAGGATGTTATTTATTATTATTATTATTATTATTATTATTATTATTATTATTACTTTACTCTTGAGGATTACTCCATTGTACAAATGTACCATATTTTTTAGTCCATTTCTCAGTTTAGGGGCATCTATGTTGTTTCCAGGTTCTTGCTGTTAAGAATAATGCTGCTATGAATATAGCTGAGTTAATGCCTTTGATGTAGGAATGTAAATTCTTCAGGTATATATCCAATAGTGGTATTCCTAGATCACTGAGTAGATTGACTCCCAGTTTTCTGAAGAACCACTATAAAGCTTTCCAAAGTGGCTGTACATGTTTACATGACCGTCAGCAATGGAGGAGTGCTCCAGTTGCTTGACATCCTTTGCTTTATAAACAGTCATCTGTGTTTTTGATCTTATCCATTCTGACAGGTGAAAACTATCTCAGAGTTGATTTGATTTGCATTTCTCTGATGGCTAATGATAGGGAGCAATTCTTTTGGTTTCTTTCAGTCATTTAAAATTCTTCTGTTGAGTATTCTTTTAGTTCTGAAACCTAATTTTTTTTTTAATTTGGTATTTGGGCCTCTAGTTTCTTGGATTCTCTAAATATTTTAGCATCAGTCCTCTGTTAGATTTAGGATTAGTAAAGATTTTTCTACCTGCATATGTCCCAAAGAGGGCACCAAATCTCATTACATGTAGTTGTGAAATAACATGTGGTTGCTGGGAATTGAACTTATATCTTGAAGAGCAATCAAAGCTTTTAACCACTGAGATATATCTCCAGCTCACTGAATTCTATATAAATAAAGAAACACAGGCTGCAGTATTCTCCTGCTCATTCCTCCATAGAAATTCCTGGCCTCCTCTCAGGAACCTGTCTACCATGCTGTGTTTCATGGCCTCAGGCACCCTCTCTCACCTCTTCCCAAATGAAGACCCACTGATTTTTCTCATATTTCTTTTCATAGCATTTCTGTCCTCTGTGTATTCATTTTCTAGAGATCTTTCCCTGTCCTTCGTAATGGATAATGATTCTGTTTAATTTTTTTTTTGTCGTTACTCCAGGTTACATACTCACATCTGAAGGTCTAGAACTGGGACCAGAGATGAGTGAGGAAACACGACATTTGTCTTTCTGGATCTACGTTACCTTGTTCAATATATTTTCTAGATATATAAATTTACCTAAGAATGTTATGAATTTGCTTTTCTTTATAGCTGAGTAGTATTCACTTGTGTATGTGTACCATATTGTTATTAATCATTAAAAACTTGAAGAACATTTAGGTTGTTTGCATTTCCAAGTTATTGTGAATATACTGGCAATGAATGCAGCTAAACAAAATATCTTTAGAGTAGTATTTTCAGTCTTGTGAGAATATAACAAGAAGAAATAGAGACAGGATTTATGGTACATCTATATGCTTGATAGGTTTTTTTTTACTTTTTGAATAAAGTCTCATTTTTATCCATTCATCCCGTTGTTCAAACTCCCTTCCCCCTCTAGCCCCTCTCAGTCACTTTCTCTTCTCACCATCCCCTCATCTCCTCCCGAGCAAAAGCAGACGATCCCAAGGTCCCAAGATGGCTTATAGTTCAGCATCCGCTCCAGGCAAGTCTGATTTCCTTATTTTAATATCAAGACTGGGTCGGTTGTTCCTCTGGAGGGAATGGTTTAAAAGGAGCTGGTCCAAGGAGCTTCAGATCCCAAGCTGTTCAGTGGTTGTGGTTCTTTGCTTTTTGTTTAAAGTCCACTAATGAGTGAGTACATACCCTGCTTAACTTTCTGGGTTTGTGATATGTCATTCAGGAGGGTATTCCTCAAATCCATCCATTTGTCTGCAAATATTAGGATATCATTTTTTTTTCTTACTGCTGAATAGTACTCCATTGTGTAGATGTACCACAATTTGTTAATCCGTCCTTCAGTAGAGCAGAATCTAGGTTGTTTCCAAGTTCTTGCTATTACCAATAATGCTGCTGTGAACATAATTGAGCTAATGCTTTTGGAGTGCAAATATGCATCCTTAGGGTATATGCCCAATAGTGGTATTTCTAGTTCCTCAGGGAGATTTATTCCAAGTTTTGTAAGAAACTGCCATACTGCATTGCAGAGTGGCTGAACAAGATGACACTCCTACCAACAATAGAGGAGTGTTCCCCTTTCTCCGCAACCTCTCCAGCATAGGCTGTCATTTATGTCTTGAATCTTAACCATTCTGACAAGTGTCAGGTGATATCTCAAAGTTTTTTTGATTTGTATTTCACTGATGGCTAAAGATGTTGAGCATTTTTTCAAGTTTTTTTGACACAGGCTAATGTCATCAGGGAAGAGGGATCCTTAGTTGAGAAAATGTCTTCATAAGACTGGACTGTAGGCAAGCCTATAGTGTATTACTTATTAATACATTATGAATAAGTACTTATTAATACTAATTAATAAGTAATTCATAATTACTTATTAATATGAGAGGGCCCAGCTTATTTTAGATGAAGATACCCCTAGCTGGTGGTGGTCCTGTATTCCATAAGGAGTAGGCTGAGCAAGTTACAATAAACAAGCAGTTAAGATGTCAGTACCTTAATGCCCTGTTTGAGTTCCTGCTCTAAATTCTTTCATCATGAGCAGTGAAGTGTAATACTCACACATAATAAAAAATTTGTTCTAAGCATATGCACATAATAAATATTAATTTGTAAATTAGCCAAGATTAATAACAATGATAATAATGTTATGATAACAATATATTGTAACAAAATGATTGCATTTCAAAGGCCAAGTTTTAATGAAAGGAAGATAGTATATACAAGGTGGACATATTCCTAAAATGTTTTTTGTTTTGTAGCAATAAGGACAAATAGTTGATTTCATCACTCAACTCACTACAGAATTTAAAACAGAAGACTGTTTATATTTTTACTTTCCAAAAAATTAATCCAGCTAACTGGAACTCTAAAGTAAATCAAAGCTATAAACTACATGAGTATAGATTTTGTTTTCCTTTTAATCTTTAGTCAATGTTCTTTTTTATGATATGTTGCTTTAATCTGCACAGTAATGAAGCCATTATATCTGACTTGATAGAGAAGAAAGAATTAGTTAAAACAATTACAATGTTTTCAAGTAAACTGTTTTTTTATATTATTAAACAGGGTCTACCAGTTATTATGATCTTGGTATTTGCCATAGATTTATCTTTATTTTACATCTAAGAGTCTTCAGACATATTATAAATATGTTCATTATATATCAGCATTAGTACAAAGGAGTAGAAGTCTCAAAGTCATATCAAGATCACTCTTACTGTTAAATTTGGACATTAGAATAAATATTTTATATAGTATTATAACTTAATGGATAATCTATCTAATTCACTGGAAATGTTGCTATACTTTAAGTTTTAAATAATCTAATTTGTTAGACATTCAAACTAGTTCATTTAGGTAATTGTCATTATTGATCAATTGCTAAAACTTGAAGGGATTTTCCTTTAGAAAAACACTTTTCCTTTAGAAAGGATAAATACAAGACATAGCATGAATTTAGATACTATAAACAAGGTAAATGAAACTTAAATTTTAGGGAAATAATTATGTAAGACTGAATAAACATTTATTTTTTATGCTCAAGAACTTTCCAATCCTTATTTATTTATTTACTTTGATAATTATTAACATTTTCACTTTTTAAGATACAATTTAGCAAATATTATATAAATTAATTAATTCAAGCTGTCTTAAATATGCTTTACCACAAACATATAATTTATTTCTACTTATTATTTAAAAATATTTAAAATATATTTTAAAAATATGCATTACTTTATTATATTTTCTATTTAATATTTATTTCTGAGTACAAATCATTTTAATGATATCAAAACAAGCATTGGCATATGGGTTTAGAGCTGCAAATTAGCCAAACATTGGCCACGTACCAGGAGGCTTATCACAGAAAAAAATTGAATCTACTTCAGGGGCCCTGACTACCTACAACTGTTCAACTATTGTTGTGAAATAGAGAGCAACTTCTGCCTCCATCCTGAGATGTGGGCTATATACTCTTGAGCATGTCTCTGGCATGCAACCACAGCTCTTCTAGCTGAAAATAATAGAAGTATATTTGCAATTCTATTCAAGGTGAAAATTATAGAAAAGAAGGTAAAGATAGATGCAACTCCAGGAAGAAAACTAATAGAAAAATTAAGTGGTTGCTGGATGTAAGCCCATAAAGAGAGAGCAGTTTATTTAAGGTCTCTTGGAATACAATTAGGTGCAGATAGTCATATCACAAAGAAATAGGACTGTTATATCCAATATCAGCAATTAGGTGTAGAAAGTTTATGCATTTTAAAGTTTCTGGCTGGTTAAGATGTTTAAACCATATGAAGGAAACTCCTGAATAAGCAGACTCTGAAATAATAGGAGGCATAATAAATATTTCTTCCTATAGCTCTTCTATAGGACTATGGGGCACTAGTTTTTTGTGCTCTATCTTCTGATAATAAATATATCACAGTGAAATAACTAACTCACTTGCTAAAGTGAAGCTTTGTAATTTTACTCATTATTACCTTCTTTTCTATACTGAATCCTGGAATCTTTAGTAAACACTAATGTATTCTGCAAATCTTTCAATTTTGTTTAAAGTATAAGTGAAAAAAGACATGATTATTTTAGAAACTGTGTGGTTCTACTTAGAATAATGTTTTCCAAATCTGTGTATATTGGCATTAATGGAAGAAATGCTTGTTTACATTATTATTGAAAATATATATACATATATATGGGGTAAAAGTATAAGTGTGCATATTTGTATCTTTATCTCTGTGTTTTTATCTTTATCTTTCTGTGTGCATTTGCATAGTAATATTTATGTATAGGCAAGTGTGTGCGTGGTATGTGTAGATGTGTATACATTGCACAGTTTATCCATTTTTCTACTGATGAACAATTAGTTGATTTCATAACAGGATTATTATGAATAGTGTATTATTAACACAGAGCTTCTGACATCACTTTGCCTATCTCATGTCAGATATGTTAGATAAAGCCCAACCAATTCTGTAACTGTGGCATGTTGTAATTCTCTTTTTATTTTGCAAACAATATTCATCATTTTTATCTAAAAAAATTATACCCTTATACTTTTATAAAAACAGTATATATGACCTTACTAATTTAAGTGGTATTCAAAAAGTCAAGGTTCAATTCTGAGTGATTTAATTAACTTTTTTATGAATAGAAAAAATATTAAACATATAGTTATTGCATTGAAAAAACTATATTACAAAAATTACTATTGTATAGTTAATCTGACTCAAAAATGCATAAATATATGATTTCATTTTTTCCTATGTCTATGTATATATTACAGAAACATATAATTCAAAATTTATATTTTTATACTTTTAAGTCTCTATTTTCTGTTGAGATATGTATTTTGTTGTCATTTTCCTAACTCTACCATTTTGTTCCTTTATGTTCTCTTTCCAAATTTCCTTACACACCCCCATGCTGCCAATTTGCTAAATAGAAATCTTATCTATTTCCCCTTGTTAGGGGGATGCAAGGATGTCTCTCTTATGGTTTATCTTGTTACACAACTTGTAGAATGGGATATAGATTGTAGCCTGGTTATCTTTTGCTTTATGTCTAATATATACTTATGAGTAAGTTCAAACCGTTTTTTTTTTTTTTACTCTCTGGCTTACTGCCTCTGGGTGATTTTCTCTAGTTCTATCCATTTGCCTGGAACTTTTAAAATGTGAGTTTTTTTCCTGTTTCATAATACTCCATTGTGTAAATATATCACTATTTGTCATTCTTGAGTTGAGATTCATTTAGGTTGTTTCTAGTTCTAGCTGTTACAAATAATGCTGCAGTGAACATAATTGAGCAAATGTTCTTGTAGACTGAATGTGCACTCTTTGTTGTATGTCCAAAAATGGTATTGTTGGATTACGATATCTTGACAGAGAAAAGCATTTTATTTTTATTTTAGTTTATTTTAGTTATGGAGAAATTGAGCGCTCAGAAAACTGCCAGGAATCCCTAGTTTAGGATATCTCAGCTAAAATTCCATGCAAAAATATAGAGGATGCCTGACCTATTCTTATCCTATAATCAAATTGATGACTACCCTTACTGTTAAGTTAGAACTTTCATACAACAACTGGTGAAAGCAGATGCAGAAATTCATGACTAAGTTCTTAGCCAAGTCAAAAAGATGAAGGAGGGATTATATGTACAAAGAGGTCAAGATCATGATGAGGAAACCAATAGAGACAGCTGACCCAAGCTACTGGGAGCTCCCTGACACTGGACTGACCGCTGGGTAATCTGCATGGAACAGAACTAGGTCCTCTGAATATGGATGTCATGTGGCTGGTTTGAGCAATTGTTGTGATCTCTGGCAATAGTAGGAGGATTTATCCATAATGCAAGAACTAGATTTTTGAAATTCATTACTTATGAAAGGATATCTTGCTCAGCCTTTATAAGGTGCAGGGCAGGCTTCATCCTGCTTCCACTTGATATGGCAGAGTTTTTTGTCTCCCCATAGGGAGAATTGAATGGTGGGATGAGGTCAGGGAAAGCTGGGTTAGAGCAGGAGGTGAGTAAATGGGACCTATGGTTGGCCTGTGAACAATGTATACATGGATAAAAAATATGACTTCATTTATAATAAAAAACTTAAAAAAGAAAGATATTTGTAAATAATAACTAAAAATGTTTAAATAAAGTTATCTAAAAAGATTCTTATTTATAAACTATTTTACTTTAATAGTATGTAATAAAGTGTTTTGTTCTTGATAGATACATTCATGTACATTTAAATTATTTTGTGATACTTATTACTTTTTAAATGAGTATATGTTTATAGTGTCCCAATGACTCTTGTTACTTCTTAAGTATTCATATACTTTTTGACTTAACCTTTTGGATATATATTATCTTAAGTAGAAATTTATAAAGTTTTTCCATGAAAATTGCTACAATTTTATAATGTATTCTAAAATTAGGTAGCTCAGTGATTAGAAAGCTATGAAAATTGACAGGAATTGTGATATTTTAAGCTAACAATGAGTAATCAGATTTCTCAAGGTAAAGTGATAGAAGAGGTATCTTATAAAACTGTCCCATAAGCTGTGTATTAGTGTTTATTATAAATACCAAAACAGAAGCATTAAATTTCAAAAAAGAAGCAACTGGTTTCTCTCCCTACAACTGATACTCATTAATAAATGTTTGTCCATTATACATACAGAATTTGCTTTTACAGTAATTTTGTTCAATGTATTTTAAACACTCTTGATTGCTTAAGAAAATGTCTTGAAGGGGTTTCTTTTGTTAATCTTTTATGCTTATATCTCAAGCTTCATTTCATTGCTGAAACATTGGCATGATGAATAAGGCATCAAAATGAAGACAACGCAAATATTGAAATATACAATTAATGTTTTTATGGCTTATAACATATTTAATTTTTAATAAACATTGTAATGTTTCAAATCTTTTTATTTCTAATATTTTTCTTAGTATAATTTTTCAGTAATAAATTCTAGAAAAAAAGAGTGTAAATTATGCTCTATAATTATTATAACCCCTCTATTTCTAGATTACTTTAAATTACATATATCTGTAAATTTTCTGAGAAGTCTTAAGGAAAAATATACATATACAATAAGACTTATGTATGTCATAACTTATTCTTCTTTATATTCAACCACTTTTATATTTAAAATAGAAAGCAATTATAATAATTTGAAGAATGTGAAACACTTTCATTTTAGATAATAAGGAAAATATCATTCTTGAATTGCTATGACTAGAAAATGATGGTATTACTTTAGCACAGTTTTAAAATAAAAGAGAACATTAATTGATCTCTCAAATAATGAACAGAAATAATTTTATGAATGATAATTGTACTTGCAATTGCTATTATTTTTTTTCTAAATACTTTTATTACCAAACATCAGGTTATAGTCACTGTATTCAGATAGCTTAAATTTCTATTACTGACATAAAAAAATAAAAGTAGTGAAAACAAGTCTTCTTGTTAGACATTTATATGGTTATTCAATTTGTTTTTTTTTATATAATGATGTGTAAGTTTGCTAAGACAATTTATTTCGACCTTATTTTTTAAACAAACATTTTGTTTTTATGTAGAGTCATTCTAATGGATAAAGATGTTTTCCTTGAAAAGTGTATTTTATGAAATTTTTCCTATTAAGATCTGGACAATGGTCCACCAACCTCATATAGGGAACCAAAAATAGAACAAAGTAAAGATATCACCAAGTTCCAACGGGATGAACCAGTGAGCTTTATTATTGTTACATAGAGGAGTATGGATGAAGAGATTACTCAAGTGTGTAGGATTGACCTGAGACAGCAACATCACTGAAATTCTACCCATGCACTGGTGAGAGCTCTTAGATACCTGGAGCTCAAACCAAACCTCATAGTCATTTGAATAGTAGGAAACTCTCTATTGCAGGTAGGTCAGTTAGTTTAAGCCACTTCCAGATATCTCAGCTGTTTTTTTCTCTTCTAGCAAGCATACCTAGTGTATCTTTTCCAGACATCTACGTAAATCTGAACCTCTTCACAGATGGACTTCTTTCATAGTGTCTTTGTGAGTTTCATATGTCACTCTATAATTATGTGGGAACAGAGTTATAATTAAACAATATAGGATACCATGGTTTATTTAACATATCCTTGTTTTTACTTCTATTTCTTAAAAAAAGGTATTTAACATTCTTGGAGAAGAAAAATTCTTTTATCACAGAATGTTAAAATTGAGGTGCAATTGCTGTGAAGAAATGGTAACTCAACATTACCATATAGTCTACATCCAATTATAAACAAAATTCAATTACCTCCAAAGAATTGTGGTGCGATACTAAAATCTCCATAATCTTCTATCACTGACTATACATTGGAAAGTTGACATGTGTAATCTTAATCCAATTCGACTAGAAATAATGGATATAGAACACTGAATGAATCATTTAATTGTGTGTATTAAAACATCTGTATATATTTATGCATATACATATATGTTCACATGTGTATTTCACATAAAATATATAACACACACTGAAAAAGACATAGGGTACTTATTGGCAATAGGGAAAATATACATCATTTGTCTTTTATATAGATTTATAAATTTTTAAGAGCCCCCTACCAAATAGTCTGTGTAAATTTAATAAACTAGTTGAAATGCTGGTGAAGACTTGAAATTGTCCTCCCATGTTTCCTGATGAGAGTTTAATTTTGAGAAAAACAGAATGTCTTTTGCTCATGATTTTGAACATAGGAAAGCAGTGTGTCCTTACTTTCTCCTTTATCTGAGATGGATTTTCAGCCTCCTACATTTTCTATCCATCAAAAGATGAAAGCCCATTAGTTTAGCTCACATTAGAATTTGTGCCTCTCAATACAAGCCTCTCATAAATAATTTCCTCTCCTCCATGTAAAGCCCATTGTAATGGGCTTGTAAGGTGGACATTGTTAGGTGAAATGAAATCAAGAGGACATTCATTTTTGTGATAAAATCATTACAATTGAGAAAACTTCAGGAGAATTTTGTAACATTTGAAATACTTGCTATACAATGTACAATACCTTTTAAATCTCCATGTTATCACAACTCAGAAATGTCTTTTTCTTGGTACACTGGAGAAGGCTACATATATATTTTTGTTTCTGATGAACTGATGAACAAAATTAACTATTCTTTTCATATGTCTTCTCTTATGGGTTCAGTAATAATAAAACAAATATGATAGTAATTATATATATATATATTATACTTTCACACAGACACATCGATAACAGATAGAGGAAAGTGTAGGAGCAAGTTATCCTGGAGTATAAAGGACAATGCTAGAGAAAAAAAAACACAAACATACAAATAAACAAAGGCAACAAAAAGATCACAGTAGACTTTGTTAGCATAGTAAACAGCAAGGACAATCTCCTGAAAGTTGCTTATAAAATTGTCTAGGCAATGGTTTTAAAAGGCCTATATTTAATTAAAACATGTTGAGCCAAAATGTAAACATGTATAATTGACTTTGTGATATCTTTAAACTGAATGTTGTAACTATGCATGTTTTCTCAATTGTGTGATAAAACATTAAAACCAATAACAGAGCTTATTACCAAGTGTCTGTAGTGATAGAAGGGCTCTATAATACTTATTACACAGTTAAAACTCTATATTCATTACAAAGTTATAATGCTATATATTTTTAAGAATTTTCTACTTCATGCATTCTTATAGAAAAATAATATATTTTAGTTCAGCATGTATCACAAGTTTTCAGCACATTCTGTAACCATTTCCTTCTACTTAAAACTATGCTAATGAAAGAGGTTATGAGTAGTAGAGTGAAGTGAAGTAGTAGAGACAGATGACATAGATAACCCTGATGGTATATGATGTAGTAGAACTGGGAACAGACTAGACCTTTTAGAATATGCTAAATTTTGTGACAGCAACAGAAATGAAGCTTCAAGATAGAAAGCTAGATGTCTGTAAGACAATGCTGCATTGACTTTGAATGATCTTTAAGGACAGAAATTTAAAATTTTGATACAATATCTACAAGAATGACCATATATTATATTATAGAAAACAAATTTGCAAACCTAAATGATTAGTATTATTTTGATGCTAACAGAAGCTTTATTCATTGTTATATGGTTATGAAATAATTCTCCATGAGTAATAGAAGACATAAGTGAAAGAGAAAATGTTTAAAATTAGTATTTACTATGTACCAACCCTATGGAGGGGACAGTTAAAAACTAGATCAGATGTAGTTTTCTATAGAATATTAGATTGAGAAGTTTAACACTGTTATAATAATTGGACTACATAGACTCATTAGTTTGGTCTGGAATTGACTGCTGTGTAGTTGAATAAACATTTTTTTTAATTTTTATAGAAAAAAAAATTGTCTAGGCAAAGCATGACATGTTTTCCTTATTCTCTTTGTACGTCTTTCTCTTCCTCTGTTTCTATCTTTCTCCATCTCTTTGTCTCTGTCACTGTCTATGTCTCTCTCTCTCTCTCTCTCTCTCTCTCTCTCTCTCTCTCTCTCTCTCTCTCTCTCTCTCTCTCTCTTTCTCTCTGCCCTCCAAGAATTGGCAACTGTCCACAGGTGCCTCAAGGGGAACGATCAGACTGTGTTTCTGTGCATGGACTGGCATTTCACAGCTCATTCCCTCCAGAGGAACACCTAGCCCAGTCTTGAAATTAGGATGAGGAAATTGGCCTTGCCTAGAGTGGAAGCTCAGCTTTGAGGAAGGGGATGGGGGAATGAGGAGGAGGAAAGCTGGCGGCTGACCAGGAGGGGTTGGGAGGGGGAAGGGGGGGAGAAAGGGGATATATTGATTTAAAAAAGACTTGATTTTATAAATAAAAAAAAAGAATAAATAGACTGAAAAAAAAACAGAAAGTGTGTTCATATCACCTGCTTCTCTAACAGTCTATCCCTGTTTAGTTCTTTAAACATTAAGAAATAAGCATGTTGTTGTTCTAATTTAGGAGATAATAGAACAAAATAGCATTTATTCTCAAAAAGATAAGTAAACAATATGCAAATTAACATAAACTTTAATTGTAGTTCCTTGAGAATGTACTGTAGCGATCATCCCAAAGAATGGGATAATGGAAGTCATATTTCTGGTCATTGTCTCTGATAGCTATAAGCTCTGTGATATAGTAAGTGCAGACTTACAGTAGAGCTTCATGCAAGAACACTTTGCCTGATGCGAGAACACTTTGCCTTAAATGTGTAAAAATGTTAGTCAAATCCCTAATAAGGCATTAGAGTAACAGTGCTTTGCAGAAGCTAAAAATTTAAAGAGATTACTAATACTATTTACTTATCAAAATGGGGAAATTTCAATATTAGAGCAATCATATTTTTGATTTGAAAAATGTTTAAATACTTGATATACTTAGAGACATGTATTTAATTTATTTTATTGGATGAAATTGAGTTCTGAAATTACTTAATATGTCTTAGCTAAATCCTGAATCATTTTTACTTGTTTGTTTGTTTGTTTGTTACTTAAAAGAACTTGATAGCTTTACTGATGACCAAGATGGAGAACGTCAAGAGAATGCTATAACTTTACAGGCAAGAACAGTCATTATGACATGAGAGAGAGAAGAGAATATAGGCTCACTTCTGGGCATTTTATGTCTGTGTGTGTATCAGAACAGCAAGTGCATATTTTAAAAAGATAACTACATGTTTAGATCCAATGTAGTTCAGGGGAGATTTTAATGTATTAGAATCAAATTCCAAAACAATTTCAATATGATTTAGTGCACTGAGAACAAAAGACATCTATAAAGAAACTCCTAAGACAGAAAACCCATAAAGATAAAAATAAATCCAAATGATGAAAAGCAATATATAATTATTGTAAATTTAACTTGGAAAAACAATGTTTCAGGGACAAGAGAAGACATAGGTGAAACAGAAGGGGGCAAATGGTTTTGAAAATAAAAGAAAATAAGGATATATACAAACAACTGAAATTCCAACCAATTGTTTTAGAATTTGCCAGAATTTTAAGTGCATCATTGCAAATTTAAGATCATATATGAACTAGATGCATATTGAACTTTTTTCAAACACTTGTTTGAAATTTCATTAAGGTAAGTATTAATATACAAACATCTGGTGTTTTAAGGTGTATGGACTTCATATATGACAGGTAAGAAAATCCTTGTCATTGCTATAATGACAATTATGCCAATACTTTGTATTCTTCTATATTTAAAGACTAACCATGTTCTTCTCTGTTTTTTATAAAAGATTACTATGTATTACATATTCCAGTGGCTCTATTCTATGCAGATATGGGAGAATTAACCTCACTTAGACAGAATACTGTTTTGGCCTGGAAGAGGATAAAATACTTACAGAACAATAAGACTATTTGTCAGTATGACACTTTTTTCACTGTATATTTTTGTCTAATTTGTTGACAAAGTAAATGTTACTCTGTTTATTTGAATTAAGAAAAATTATTGAATTGTTGAGTACTCAGAAATAAGATACTTAGACATTGTTCAGCAAAGTGAAATGGACGTTTTTTTGTGGGCCAAACTCTGAAAATAAGAGACAGATACTAATTGATTGACCACAACCAAGGAGACCACAGCTTTACTCAGGTCTCATGTCAGGACACATATTTCTTATTGAGACAGGATGAATCGGTGACATCTAAATCATTGGTAGTTTTGACTGATTGAAATTTAAGGACTTTTTAACATATTGCTTAAGTTTCAGTTTATATATCAAGTAAAGTTTTTTTTTATGGAATGGAATAATTGAAAGTCTAGACTCAGGTCAATGCTTTTAATATTTTTAAGTACTTGCTATAGAAAAGTGTACAATTGTGTATACTCAGTTAAAAGTATAAGTACATTAGTTATATTATTATTTTCATTGACTTACAAATAGGATTATATGGAGATAAATTTTATTTCAATAAAGGAGTAAAGATTTATTTTATTTTTAATGTCTGGAAGCTTCAGCAGACTATACTGAACCATTAGGGAGAGATGAGAAACACTTATGGCCTGACTGCTAAGACACAAACATATCCTTGAAATGAAAAGTAATTATGACGTTTTCATACTGCATTTTAAAATATTTTCTTTGTCATTTTAAACTATACTTGTTTGTCTTCATTAACTGTACGGTTTTCTTTTGCTAAAGTTTCCAGTGATACACTGAGAAGATTATATACCTGTGACTTTTGGTTATGCATGAATTTTTCATCATCATGTAGGCCATTTAATGTTCCGCTGAACAAGTCTTAAACTTACACCTCTTGCCATTTTCTTCAAAGTAAAAAGTAAAAAGAAGCTGGTCCATCTTTTCTAAAGAGGTGTGACTGCTAGCTTCAAGGACTAATTAATGACTATCATGAATTTTTAGTGGAGGCATATTTTATAATTAATTTATTACTATGCCTATTTTAATTCAGTTCTACCCACCTATATTAATTTATAGTTTTAGCAATTATTGTCAAGCTTTTCTGGCACAAACATGAAGATCATCTCTAATCTCTTTTGAGAATTTAGGTAATTCTATAAAACAACTGATTAATAGATAGCGACATAAATTAATCAAATGAGGTAATAAATTTCATTATGCTATGTTAAAGCAATAAAAGTTCTTGTTCTTATGGTCTACATGTGTTTACCCCATTAACAACTTCCAAATGAGAAATGTTTGTTTAGCAGTTAATCACTGTGGTAGTTTTAATGTAATTGGTCTCCATAAGCTTATAGAGAATGGTAGTGTTAAGAAGCATGCTTTTGTTTGAGTAGAAATGATGAAAGAGATTATGGGTTTTTTCCAAAGTTGGGATTAAAAGGGTAAATATTAAATATTAAATATTTCACCTTACAATAGTAATTTAAAATAAATATGTTAGAATTACCTACTGATTATAAAATAGTATAAAAATGAAGATAATATTTTAAGAACAGAGCAGTAGCTAGTGCTCTTTTTATTCATTCATCACAATGTTTTCTGTGCTATGACTTTACTGTCAAGGCCAAAACTTATAAGAATGTGGATTAATGACTTTTTAAAAACAACTAAATATAGGTTTGTCTATGACACCGTGTATGACTTTTCAGCACATTCTGAAAATTCTTAGCAAGTTATATAAATTGTCTATAATGAAAGCAAGTCATTTTTTAAATTTAAGAGAATGGTTATGTATCTATATTAGATGTAATTTACAATTGGAGCATTTAGATCATCTATAAAACATATTTGTGATCTCATAACCATGTAGTTCTCATGTCAAAGTGGGGTTCAATGACTCGTTTTCTTGATGAGATAGAATCTCTTCATTCTGATTATTAGATTAGGCTCCCCTGGATAATCCAAATTTTTATGTTACTTTAAATTGGTATTTCAATTACATTTATGAAGTTCCTTTGTTATAAAAATAGCAGTCCAGGGTGTTTCTGATCCAAAGCGGTTCAGTGGTTGTGGTTTGCAGCTTGGGCATGCTTTGCTTTTTTCTTGTTTGTTTGTTTAGAGTCCACTAGATCCCACTCCCCCTGGAGGAACACCTGACTCACTCTTGAGGGAGGGGGGAGAAAACTGCATCTGCCAGGAGTGGAGACTGAACTAAGCAATATTGGGGCAGTGGGACCATAGGACTGCCTGCAGCCTGCCCAGGGATGGGATGGGGATTTGTGGAGAAGAAAGAATGACCTGATGTGGTGGTAGGGGGAAGGGACCTTGAATAAGGATATTCAAGGTTAGAAAGTGTGACTAATTTGTTAATAATAATAATAATAATAATAATAATAATAATAAATGTTAAAAAAAAGGAAAAACAAAAAGGATTCACAAACTACAGCAACTCTCTGGATGTTGATGACCTTTCAAGTGACAGGCTGAAATTGTCTTGTACAGTAATTAAAAAAAAAAAAAAAAAAAAAAAAAAAAAAAAAAAAAAAAAAAAAAAAAAAAAAAAAAAAAAAAAAAAAAAAAAAAAAAAAAAAAAAAAAAAAAAAAAAAAAAAAAAAAAAAAAAAAAAAAAAAAAAAAAAAAAAAAAAAAAAAAGAGCTCAACTGCAAAAAAATGGCATTCATTTTCATGGTTTTAAAATTAAAATGTGAAAGTAAGAGATGGTTAAATGGAGTGAGCAACAGAGAGGAAGAATAAAGAAATAGATATCTTCATACAGGAAAACATTGTAAGGTAAGAAAGAAATCTGGTGCTAGAAAAATACCCAAGAACACACAAGATGACCACTGTTAGGACTCCAAGCAATAGTAGGGAGGGTGCAACCCTACAAGTGATAGAGGACTGATCTCTAAGATATATAAAGAGCTCAAGAATCTAGAGCCGAAAACCTTGAATAACCCATTCAAAAAATGGGGTACAGATCTAAAAAGGGAATTCTCAGCAGAGGAACTAAGAATGGCTGAAAGGCACCTGAAAAAGTGCTCATCATCTTTAGCCATCAGAGAAATGAAAATCAAAACAACTTTGAGATACCACCTAACACCTGTTAGATTGGCTAAGATAAAAAGCACAGATGACAGCCTATGTTGGAGAGGATGTGGATCAGGGGCACACTCCTCCATTGTTGGTGGGAGTGTAAGCTTGTTCAGACACTTTGGGAAGCAATATGATGGTTTCTCAGAAAATTGAGAATCAATCTCCCCAAGGACCCAGCAATACCACTTCTGGGTGTATACCCTAAACATACACAGTCACACTTCAAAGGTATTAGCTCAACTATGTTCATAGCAGCATTATTTGTAATAGCATGAACCTGCAAACAACCTAGATGTCCCTCAACTGAAGAATGGATTAACAAACTGTGGTACATCTACACAATAGAATAGTACTCAGCAGTAAGAAAAAAATGATATCCTAAAATTTTCAGGCAAATGGATGGATTTGGAGAATATCCTCCTGAGCGAGGTATCACAAACCCAGAAAGATAAGCAGGGGATGTGCTCACTCATTAGTGTTCTCTAAACAAACTAATAAGAAAAAAGCCAAGCATGCATGCCCAAGCTTCAAACCACAACCACTAAACAGCTTGGGATCAAAAACACCCTGGACTGACCTTTCGGATCCCACTACACCTATAGGAACACCTGACTCACTCTTCAGGGAAGGGAGACAAAACTGGATTTGCCAGGAGGGGAGACTGAACTAACCTTTATTGGATCAGTGGGTCCATGGGACTGTCCAGGGAGGGGATGGGGAGTTGTGGAGAAAGAAAGGGTGACTTGATGTGGCGGGAGGGGGAAGGGACCTTGAATGGGGATATACAGGGATAGGAAAAAAAAAATCCACAGGGAAAGCTAAATTTATGTGTAGCAAATTATTTGCATTATCACCCTTGATAAGTCAAGCTTATGATTTTTATTTTCTTTATAGTTGTTAACTTATCAGCATTTTAAATTCAATTTAGTGTTATTCTTGATAAATACAAAATAGAAAAGAAAAAAGAAAAAAAATAGTAGGGAGGGTGTCTAAACAAGCCTTCTCCCATATTCAAATGAATGGCCACCCTAAGTGCGATTATGGAACCTTCATCCAGCAACCGATGAAGGCAGAAGCAGAGAATCATAGCTAAGCACAAGGTCAAGCTTCTGGTCCAGCTCAAGAGTGGGAAAAGAGATTATATAAACAAACGAATCAGGATCATTTAGAGGAGGCCCACAGAGATGGCTGACCAGAGCTATTGGGAGCCTATTGACTCAAAGGTGACAGCTGAGAAACCTTCATAGAAAGAAACTTAACCCTCTAAAAACAGATGACAATCATATGATATGGACAGTTTGTGGAGGCTCTTGTAGTAAGACTAGAATTTATTCCTTGTTTTCTTAGAATCCATTCCCTACAGAGGAACTCTTTACTCAGTTTGATACTGTGGGTATGACCTTTGTCCTACCTCAACTAGATATTCCAGACCTAACTGACTCACCTGGGGAGTCCTTGCTCACCCTGGGGAATGGATGGGGGATGGGAGGGAGGATGCTAAGGGAAGACGAGGAGGAGAAAAGCAAGGAGCAGCAGTGGTAGGTTTGGAAAAAAATAAAGAAAAAAAATTAAATGTGACTATATATATTTTTATTTATTTTTATTTTTTATTATGAATAAAGTCATATTTTTTAATCCATATATAGCCTTGTTCAAGCTCCCTTCCCCCTCCCACCCCTTCCAGTCACTCTCTCTTCTCCACATTTCTTTATATTTTGAGTAAATATCCTATGTTACTCTCAAAGAAACATTGAGTCAAATGTTTTAATAAGAGAAGGAAGATTTTATTCAATGCCACTTCTATAGTCAAGATCCTTTGTATCTGAATTCATCTTTTGTGAAACAAAAGACAGAGTTATTTTTTGTAGTCAATTTTCTGTTGTAATTCTTGTTATTCTTTGTATTTTTTGTTTATTGCTTTAATATCCAGACAGAAGTGCAGGTGAAGACATTAGTAGAGTGACTGACAATACAATTATAGTATTTGTGCTTTTAATTGATATTAAGATGAATTCTTGTTTTCCTTTAGTGCCTGCTATATTATGAATATTTTGACATTGCACATTTCATATTTAAGGTGTAATTCCCATGTTTTGAAGAGTAAAACCCTTGCTTGTAAGAAATGTCATAAAACAGGTAATTTTTTTTTGCTGTATACTTTTTATTATTATTATTATTATTATTAGGAACAAAGAAGTCACACTTTCTATCCCTGTATATCCTTACTCAAGATCCTTCCCCCTCCTGACACATCAGGTCATTCTTTCTTCTCCACAACTCCCCATACGCTCCCTGGGCAGGCAGCAGACAGTCGCATAGTCCCACTGACCCAATATTGCTTAGTTCAGTCTCCACTCCTGGCAGATCCAGTTTTGTGCCCCCTCCATCAAGAGTGAGTCAGGTGTTCCTCTAGGGTGAGTGGGATCCGAGGAGTCAGTCCAGGGTGTTTCTGATCCCAAGCTGTTCAGTGGTTGTGGTTTGCAACTTGGGCATTCTTGGCTTGTTTTCCTGTTTGTTTGTTTAGAGACCACTAATGAGTGAGTACATCCCCTGCTTATCTTTCTGAGTTTGTGATACCTCGCTCAGGAGAATATTCTCCAAGTCCATCCATTTGCCTGCATATTTTAGGATATCATTTTTTCTTACTGCTGAGTAGTACTCCATTGTGAATCTGCAAATAATAAGTAGAAAATATAATTTCATGTTTTCTAAAAATGAATATTTTAAGAATCTAGGGGTCAAAATTTATAAATGTAGACAAGAAGGAAGCTGACTAAATATAGTCTAGTTCAGGACGAGTGAGGACTATCTTAGTCACTAGTGAACACTGAGAAGGTTTCACAGTAGTTGACACACAAAGTCAGACAAAATATAAAAACGGCATGCTGTGAGTCAGGGAAAGTCAGCAAAGAAGATAAATGATCCTAAGAAATAGAGAAGAGCAGGCAGAAATATGTAGAAATCTGGATGCTTGACTGTGGAAGCTGAATTTTATTTTATTTTAATATGCTTTATTTTGTTTTCATTAATATTAAAAATTATAAAAATGAATGTAATTTTAAACATATATATCCATGTGATATTTGATGCTATAAGTGATTTAAGAATAGCTTTGTCTCTAAATGTATAGTATCATATTGATGGCATTTTTGTGTGTGTATGTGTGTGTGTGCTGACGTTTTATGGATTAATTTATTTCTTTGTGAAGGTCATGATCATAATATAATTACAGAGAAAGGTCACAGATTTGTTCCTTATATCTTTTTTAATATGTTGCAAAGCAGCAAATTTGTTCAGTATTTTTACTAATTATCATAAAACACAGCTAAGTACTCAACACAGAAAAGAATAAACATAAAAGAATTCTGAATGATCCATTAATAATTGTCACTCAGAATTCTTCATTGAAATGTAAATAGAATTAGATTTGCCCTTTCTTTGATGTCCTCCTAGTCTTTTGCTGATTTTTTACCTTCTGTTCCTGTTTTGAAATGTTATCCTGCCCCAAATCTCCTCTCCATGCATATATCATTGAGAGCATTTATCACTCTGTGTATTGATCTTTAGGCCTTATCTCTTATTGGGATGGTTTTGTTTTACATTTTTATTTCTTTACAGTTTTAAGAGACAAAACCTGCATCTAATTAATCTTTAAACTTGTAGGGCTCAGCATGGTGACATGTAAGGAGGAAGTACGTGAATGTACTTAACTAAAGCCATAATTTTATAAACATAATTTGGATTTTTCCTTCTCTCAGTAGCATAAAACAACCACAGCACAAGAGCATCCAATCAGTTAATTGGTGTTAAAAGTATAATCAATATATGCAGAGAGATTGGAAAAAATACATCTTAAAACACACATACTTTAATTTAAAAACTGTACTATATGATACAGCAAGGTTAATTGATTTCCTTCTCATATGTCACCTAACATGTTATTTTTCTGAAAATCTAATTCTGTATGGATGAAAAGCCAAAAACACTTGGCTCAAGCATAAATCATAATTTCTATTTCACTTTTCCATATTTTATCAGAATGGTCACTCTGTTTCATTTAAGCTCTTGGTGGGTCATTCAGCAGCTTCCTATGATGCTTTTATTTCTTGCTGTCCGAAATGAAACACCTCTCCCACCTATACTGACAAGATGCACATTTCTAGTGGGATTGATTTCTTTCATCATTCTTTTCCTTATGTCCTTATTTTTTTTCTCCCTTCCCAGTGATAAGGTTTCTGTATTTGCTTCTTGTACTCAGCTTCTCTTTTGGTCTTTCATTTATCAGTTTCCAGATATTACTATCTTCTACCTAATTGCTTCTATATTTATCTCACTTTATACTCTCAGTCTTTATTCTGAATAGGTTTTCCCTACATTTTAAAATCTCAACTATTTAATTTTTGTGTTATCATTATGAATATTAGTTTAATGTGTCTGTTTATTATGTTATTTGCAAATATCTTCTGTCAAGTTTCTTATCTTAATGTTTTCTATCCCTTTGTCACATTATTATCATTTTTATTTTTTATACATTCATTAGTTTAAGATTTCTGTGGGTATAGATGTGTATATATATGTATATATTGCATTGTTTTCTCTTAACATGATAACTACAAAATATTTATTTTTATATGCTTTAGTAATCAAAATTCTTTATTTGAAGATTTTTTATTTTCCATAAATATGTATGCAACAGAGTCATTCCTTGCAGGGCTAGCTATTATTCTAAACAAGGAAGAGGACTTATAAGATGACAGAAGAATTATGGAACAAATGAACACACAAAGTGTTTGTCTTTGATGAAGATCTTGAATGGGAAAACTAAAATAAAGTTCATATTATATTTTTATTTTATATGTAAATAATTCCTAGTATATTATACATGTACATATTTCTAAAAAACATTGCTGATGAAATTAAAAATTGTGCATTAATATAATACATTTGAAAATACATGTGCATTATTCAAAATATAGACAAAAATTATGTGACAAAAGATATACTGGATCTTATGAAAAAATACTATCACTTTAAAACATGACCTATGTAGGAGCTTAGTTCTTGAATAGAAACAATTATCTTTATGCAAATTTATAATAAATCTAAAATACACCTCTCTGATTTCCTACTCACTTTTACACTATGTCTTCGAGTTAATTTAGGAAACTTGTGTAATTCTCTGATGGTGTAGATTAGTGAAGTAGTTTTTGAAAGATATGAGTCTTGAACGAACTCAATCAATTGTGGGAGGCAAGCATTCAGTATATAATTCTGTGCCGACAGTCCGCTGAACTGAGACTACTACTGAAAAAAATTATACCCTGAGTTTTAATAAAAGCTCAAAATTTATAATTAGTGATTATAATTGCTTATGTCTTTGACATCTTTATATTTGAATTCCTTACTGTTAAGGGCCCCTTACCAAAGGCTACAACTAGGATAATGTAACAATTCTTATGAAAGCTGATATTAGGAGTAAAACTTATTATGGTTCTCTGTAAAAATTTGCTTTGCAAAAAATTAAGAGCCATCTATAAAACTTATTATTTAAGTGGTATTAGTAAGCATCAGACCTTACCTCTGGGATAAATATTTAATAATTGTAAATTATTAAATTATAATGTCAAATTATAAATGAGTCATTAGTTTTTTTATGTTTTGCTTCAGAAACATGGAACAAGTAAGGACAAGGAGAAGAATTTTCATTATAAAATTAGCAACATGTCTTAGTACCCTCCTGAAGGATAAGCAGTTTTAGAAATCTTGGTGTTCTTTTATTCATTGCATGATTGTAATAAAGATAAAGACCATAATGAAATAAGAGATAATTCAAAGTCACAAAGAGGAGGGTTTTGGTTCAATGAACTACCTGGCTTGCTAGGCACACTTATATGATCAGGACTTCTCTTAATGAAGAAAGAAGGAAGAGCAGAACGCAGTATTTCAGTCAAGGAAAAGAATGGTGGTCTTATGTTAAATATAAAAAAATTTTAGAGAGGGAACAAGGTATTAGTTTTCTAAAAAAAAAAACACTCAAATTTTTATTATTGTCGATTAATACAATAAGAATAAGAAATAAGTAAAGTAAAATGCTTAATATTTTAATATTATGACTACATAAATTTTACAAGCTTCAAATATCTGGACTCATTTACTGTCAATGAATTCTTTGCTTCTTTAGGGGTGTAAATATGAATATTTGCTGTACTGTAAATGTACTTAACTCTGCATTGTAGGCATGTTTGCTGAGGTCATAAATTCTTAATGCACTGACATGTAAAGTAGCATGGTTGTCTTCACACTGAAACAGAAATATTAGAATTATTAATACTGGCTTCTATTAGTTTTTCTTGTCATTTTCACCTTCCTTTGTGGTGGTTTGAAGAAAAATGGCCCCCAAATAAATTGTCATTATTAGGAGGTGTGGCTTTGTTAAAGTAGGTATGGCCTTTTTGGAGGAAATTTGTCCCTGTGTGGAGATGGGATTTTTGGTCCCATATATGATCTAGTCATGCCCAGTGTCTCAGACTACTTCCTGGTGCCTATGAGATAAAATGTAACTCTCAGCTGCTTCTCTGGTACATCTGCCTACATGCTACCTTGCTTCCCACTATAATAATAATGGACTAAATTTCTGAAATGTAAGCAAGCCACCACAATCAAATATTTCCCTTTATAATAGTTTCTGTGGTGATGGTGTCTCTTCAAAGCAACAGAAATCCTAACTAAGACACTCTGCAAAGCATGATTCTATCAATGTTTTCAGACTGTAATAAAATACTGAAGATAAAGGTAGTCATATATTTCCTGCAGTTATTGCCTACCACCAATTCAAGGTCTTTCAAGTAAGAATAAAATACTACTTGAAAGAAGAATTGGGATAATACGTATTATAGATTATTATAACGATTACTCTTTGAGTTCACCAAAAGCACAGCATGAAATAGCACTTCAGGGGCATAAATTTCCTTTGGAAGATAAAACAAAATGAAGCCATAAGGAAATGAAACATGCAGAAAGAGATGGAGAAAACCGTTATATAATAGGAAATAGAGTTCATTTCCACAGGCCCTCTGATAACCTGCAGGAGGGCCCCTTAATCCACTATTTGGACAGATAAAGAAGACTTTTACTATGCTTCATTCATTTGTTTCTCATTTTTTTTGTCTTTTTTAAAAACAATAAGGACTGCAGATACTTCTCCAATATATTTAAGTAAAACTTTTCAGAGCTGAGACTAGGCATTCATAGAACAACCATGATGTAGAAGCTGTGTCTGTTAGTGTTTAAAATTTCACCATAAACATACAGACTATGTCTGTAGCTGTTGTAAAATAAAGATCATGAGGATAAAATGATTGTATCAACATGTACATTTATATTAAAATCTTCTCTATATAGATCTTATGAGCCACATTAAAGCTAATTTGCACCTAATTTGTCTTGTATTTGTCTACCTGATAGATATATCTATTAAGATAAATTTGTCACATAAATCTTTTGTGATTTCTGAAACAGATGTCCATAATCTTCTTCTCTTTCATCTATCAATTTCTTTGATACTAACCAGGCAAATCTAGAATGAGTTTTAGAAAATAAAATTATAAACTCCCAATTAATACTTCACAGTCTGCTAAACAATATTATAGCAAATCTTAGTCTTGTCTGCTTGCCTATTTGTCTATTGTAAAATTATTGAAATGAGCCAGAGTAGGAGAGTGTGCCAAATGCAAACTAGTAGAGACACAATCCAGAGTCATTGTATATGACCTATTCTCTCTCTGTGTTTTCTCACTGTGGCCTTAATCCCAATTGTATCACTTCTATGGTAGAATGAAGATTCTTAGTCAAAGCCCTACTATTGCACCTTGGTAGTTCTTTAAAGGTCCATCTAACTTACTCTGGCATTTCAATTTCCGTAACCACTAGATTTCCTGAGGGCAGAATCTGTAGCTATTGAAGACTCAGCAGATCTGTTCTAAGTATTAGGGTATTGTTGCTGAACAAGGCAAAACAATTGTACAAGTTTGCTGCATGATTCATAGTACTCATTGTGCTTTTCTTTAGAAATGTTTTAAAATGGCCATTCATTTTATCTCTATAATAAAAGATAGATAATTACCTATTTGTGCTCTTAAGTCTTTACTAAAACTTTTTTTACCATCCAGTATGAGTATGCTAAATTACTATGTAGTGTTTGTGGAGACTTTTAAAAAGTAAATTATGTTCACTCAGCCATACAAAGAATAAGCCTAGGCTGGGACCGGCTGCTTGTCGTCGAAATGGGCAAGTTCATGAAACCCGGGAAGGTGGTGCTGGTCCTGGCCGGACGCTACCCTGGACGCAAAGCCGTCATCGTCAAGAATATAGATGATGGCACCTCGGATCGCCCTTACAGCCATGCCCTGGTGGCCAGAATTGACCGCTATCCCCGAAAAGTAACAGCTGCCATGGGAAAGAAGAAAATTACCAAGAGATCCAAGATCAAGTCCTTCGTGAAAGTTTATAACTACAATCACCTCATGCCCACACGGTACTCCGTGGACATCCCCTTGGACAAAACTGTTGTCAACAAGGATGTTTTCAGAGACCCAGTCCTGAAACGCAAGGCCAGGCGGGAGGCCAAGGTCAAGTTTGAGGAACGATACAAGACAGGGAAGAATAAATGGTTTTTCCAGAAGCTCCGCTTTTAGGTATATTTTTGTTTCCATCATTAAAAATTCAAAAAACAAAAAACAAAAAAAAAGAATAAGCCTATTAAAGTCTCTTGAGGAGTTTGTTATGTCTGTGTAACTAAAATAAAAAGAATGCAAAAGATAAAAGATATCTAAAAAAGCATCAAATTTTTATTTAATCTAGTATATTTTTTCTTGATTGCTACTATATATAGTAATTCTTTCAATATTTGAAACACTTATTAAAATAATTTGAATTATATTTTACATATTTTCCATACATTTATAATATCAAGATTGAATTGATGATGGAAATATTTTTATTCATTGAGTTTTTTATTTTTATTTATTTATTTATTTTATTATGAATAAAGTCACATTTTCTATCCGTGTATATCCTTATTCAAGGTCCCTTACCCCTCCCATCACATCTGATCATTCTCTCTTCTCCACATCTCCCCATCTCCTCCCTGGCACTGGCAGGAGGTCCCAAGGACCCAATGTTGCTCAGTTCAGCATTCTCTCCTGGCAGATCCAGAATCCTCACCTCAACATCAAGACTGAGTCTGGTGTTCCTCTAGAGGGAGTGGGATCTATAACACAGATACCTACATCCATAATTATTCAGGAAGTATCTAAATTGGAAGTCTTCATCAAAATCCTTTATTCTGAGATTAGGAAATTCAGAATAGTAACAGGCAGAATTACTGTAAGATCCAGAAGCAATAGAGAAAACCATCAGAAGAAAGACATCTGAATTACATAAATACATATATATATATATATATATATATATAAACAATCAAAGACTAATACAATAATAACAGGAAAATGAGGGGTCTGTAACAGATCTTTTGTGTATATATTATATCTAATAGTTCAGTGTTGTTATGGGACACATGACAGTGAGGACATGTGGGGCTTTGATTTTTGTACCTGCTCTTAGGGATATTTTTCTTCTGTTGTGTTGCCTTGCCTCAATGTGATGGATTTGGTTTTATCTCATTAATTTTAATTATGTCATGTTTGGTTGTTATCTCTTAAAAACCTGATCCTCTCTAATGAAGGACCGAAAGATAATAGATCCAGAATATAGGAAAAGTTGGGAGCAAATGGAAGAAGTAAAAGGAGGAGAAAGTATTATCAAGATTTATTTTTGAGTAAAGAATCTAACTTTAGTCAAAGTGAAGTAAAGAACACTCATGTAGACTTTAATGGAGTAATAGAGAGAAAAAGTTTGAGAAAGATAATTAGTAGTATTATTTAATTTAGGATGTGAAAATTTATTGATTAATATAATGACTAGAATTACAATATCATATTATTAATTTCAACAAAGCTAGAAACAAATAATTTAAATATCTTAACCAGAAATAAAAAAGATGTGACTGTAAAAATCTATATATTCATCCCTCTTTGAATACTGTATACAGTAAATATATAAAAAGAACCTAGGCCATTCCATAAAATTGTATAAAACTGACAATAAAATAACCAGGGTATAAGATATTTAAAAGCTTACAATCCTCATTGAATCTATGACTAAACTCTGCCAGTTATATTTTTGTAGTCTGTGCTAACAAATCTTCCACATATTGTTTTGTTTGTAAGCAATTTTAATGAGCATATTTTTTATTTTTTTTAATTTGAAGTGCCCACCTTGTCATGTATTACATGGTAATATTTTGTCAAGAGTGATGATTATCCCTTTTCCTATGATCCTTTTCCCACTCCTGTTTATAAAAGTGTGAAGTATACAAAATATTTTTTCTCAAAAATCATGTGTATTTTACGTGTGAGAGTTTGAATGGCAATGGCTCCCATAGGATCCTATGGTAGAATGTGTGATTTCCAGTTAGTAAAACTATATAGGAAAAAATTAGGAGGCAGAACATTTTAAGAGGTTATCTCACACTGTTGAAAGAAGTATGTCACTGAAGTGGGCTTTGAAGTTTCAAAAGCCCATGTCAGATCTATTCTTGACCTCTTTAACTGCCTACAACTTTAAGATCAGATTGAGATCTCTGGCAAAGTTGTAGCATTTTTT